>PVJI01013868.1:0-46262 GCA_004026765.1 Micronycteris hirsuta | reverse complement strand
TTACTTCACTTAGCATAATGCTCTCCAGTTCCATCCATGCTGTTGCAAAGGGTATAAGCTCCTTCTTCCTCTCTGCTGCGTAGAATTCCATTGTGTAGATGTACCATAGTTTCTTGATCCATTCATTTGTAGATGGGCACTTAGGTTGTTTCCAGCACTTGGCTATTGTGAATTGTGCTGCTATGAACATTGGAGTGCATAGGTTGTTTTGAATTGGTTTTTCAGGATTCTTAGGGTATAATCCCAGTAGTGGAATTGCTGGGTCGAAAGGCATTGAAATTAAGAACAGTCTAACAATAGCCGGGGTGAGTGGGGAAGGGACAATGGAGAGAAGGGTTTTCAGGAATCATGGTAGAGGACACATGGACAGAACTAAGGGGGAGGAGGGAGGCTGGGTAGGGAGGTGGGTTGGAGGGGAAGGGAGGAGGGGAGGGGAGACGTTGCAAATAACTGTAATCGAACAACAATAAAGTAATTATTTAAAAAAAGAAAGAAATTGTAAAGTTATTTTATTTGTGGCTATAGGATGCAGAGTATTTAGAATAATTTTTAGAGAAAATACATAAATGTGATTATATAATGTTTTATGTGACTAAAACTTATAAAAGGTGATAAAAAGTATTTTTGTCAAAGAGGAATTGATAATTTACCTGCAGACTTGGAGACTGGAGGCCTGATTCTCACCTGATTCTAATGCTTTGTGGCTTTGGGGGAAATTACTCAATTTTATGACTAACATTATCTTCTGTAAAATAAGGGTTCCAAACTGACTCATTTCTAAAGATGCCCCTCTCTTTAAAATACTAGAAACTCCACCTAATTGCCTATATTGGTTTCACTTTCAATGCCATGCTCTCCTAAGTAAATGTAATATTACCTTTATATTTTCATGAATTCTTATAGTATCCACAGAGCAAAACCTGTTCTTGGTTTTACTTTTGCAGAAGCAGCTACATTCTTAGGCACGCAAAACCAAGTAAGGAAATCACCAAATGACACTGTGGATTAATTTGTGTAATCTCAACTTTATTTCTTAAACAGAACAGTGAAGATAATGCTTACCCACTCACTATGCATAATACATCATGTAATTCTATGGCTCATGCTGACAAGTTCATATTATTTGTCTGAAGGAGAGAGAAAAAAAATTCTGTAATGTGTTGATGCCTAAATATATTCTCACTCATTTCAAGTGCATAATTATAAGTTAAACACTGAACACACAGTATATTGAGGTGATTTACTTGGGACCGACACAGACATATGTTGTTATTGAATAAACTGGAGAGGCTTGAAAGTGGATTATCAAGAGATTTCTGAAGAACTAATTTTCTACACTGGATTAGTGAAGTTTCTTATGTTTTATTAATTTGTATCCCCTTTAGAAATCTTTTTATCTTTTTTCTTGCACTTGCTTGAAAAGATCCTTGAGTCTTCAAGTGAAAAGGAAAGTAAAAGGATTTCTAAAGTTTTGTTGTTGTTGCCTAATCAATAGAAGTTACAGATAAGGAAAATGCTATTAAATCAGTTTTAAGTGTGTCTTTTTTCTGGTACAAACTCAATGAGTATTAAAATACATACATGCACACATATCCTCAAAGGATTTTGATTTAAAAAAAGACAAAATGGGAACAAAGTTTCTTTTAAAGACATCAAACCTGATAAAATAAACATTATTAATTTATATATATTTATTTTACAAAGGAGTTTAAGCTGCTTAAAATAATGGCTACAATGAAAATCATTAAACAGTTAAGTTAAGCAAAGATAATGGTAGGAAGATAACAAGAGCAAGGATTCACAGAGCACGGGCAGAAATGTGCATCATATCCTTACATAGTTATTAAAAGGAGCCACATATTTAGCTCTGATTTATTTAAAACTAAATGAAAGTGCAAATCATGTTCAGGTAGAAGTTGTCAGCAAGATAAATTTAAACCTACTGTTAATGAGGAAACAGGCATTTCTGGAACTGAGACTTGGAATAAATTTCTTAATGAAATCTACTGGACCGTACATGATATAAAAAGATGCTTTCTGTGGTAGATGATATATTCCATTGAAGCCTTATAGTAAATATAAAAATGCATTTAATATGACTTTAAAAAGTGTATAATGTTTTTGAATTGATTGATGACTAGACACTATGGTGGAATCCAGTAAGAGTGATGCCTATAAAAGCCAGAATAATGCAGCCCATTTGTATTGATACAATCAAGCTATTAATCAATCCACATTACACTTTTATGATTTTTTTTTGAAAATGAGTTGTATTTTATATTATAGACAATAAGCCAAATAGCATTCTACTCCTTTACTATAATGCATATAGCTTGATTTGTGCCACTGAGTGAGTGGGATGCTCTCTTGTATCCAATTAATTTCATAAAACACAAAATGTGCCAAAGCTCTGTTAGACAGTTAGTTTGTTGATGGAAACTCCTGGATGCTTTCGTCAGCTCTAGCTCTAGTATTGTGCAGAAAGCTCTCAGAAGCACAAGGACTTGATTGCAGATATGGCTTGATTGGCCATTTTGTGTTCCCTATACCTCAGTAGCCCTCCTTTGGAAGGTGGTACATAAAGCAGTCCAGTGGAAACTTCATGCTTTAGTGCTCACATGTTAAGAGCTGAATTAGAAGCTGCATTTCTTAACTGTGACTTAAATTACACATACACACACACACACAGTGTAATGATCATCAATATCTTTGAAATATTTAGACAAAAATGGGAAAAAGTTTTACTTGAAGCTGTATATTAATCCATGTATATGTGTTAATTAATCTATTTCTGATTTTTTAACACTATGTCAGAGAGGAGGAATTCATAATGCTTGGTAAGGGTTGTTAAATTCGCAAGTAGAATTTCTGTTAGGTCGGAGAATGGATTAGAATTGAAAATCGTTCCCAACACCTGCCTCACATTTTGGAGCAGAAACCCATTTGTGTTCCAAGTGTCAAACCCCTCTGTCTCTTTTGGCATATTCTAGTTTTCACTGAAGTAACCTAACTAGGTAAAGACAGTATTACTGATCACATTAGTTTTTATGATGGCGTTTTAAGACGGTGCCGAACTTCCTGTCTCTACTGTGACATCACAAAGGGGATGACCCCAGATGAATTAGTGTCAGTAACCAAATATGGTGGTTCCATATATACTACTTTAATATAACCTTTAATATGAGCATCAAGTATGAAATTTTCATTTTAATGTTATGTGTTATGCGGTTAAAATCTAGTGAAGTTAAAACAATTCATGTGAAGACAATTTTTTTTGTTTTTAAATATTTATTTTTCTGAGTCTACCTAATTGTTTATCTTTGGAATTTATTATTTAAAGCATGAAACAGCAGGTGTGTTTTCCTTAGAAAGTTCATAATCTAATTGGTCAATCTATTTATTATTGGCTATTGTTTGGAGGGAGAGATCCATGTAACAAAAGGTAACATAAATCCCTTCGGTGGTTTTAGTTAGAAATTGAGTTTTCTGGAAGTCATTTGGAGGACACCTTTGTGGTTGTGTTGCTGACATTCACTTCAAGTGCTGCACTGGAATATAGGGTGAAAGTCAGGAGGCTTCTTGCCATGTTAGCCCAAGACGCTGTTTCAGCATTTAACAATTATTAGAACCCTGGTGTCTCTAAGTTGCAAGGAGGATGTGAATGTTATTGTAAAATAGAGTGAATCATAAGAAAAGTAAAAATCTACAAACTCCCTGTGCTTGTAATTAAAATTTCCATGCTATAAATAAGGCGTATTTCACAACTATACAGCCACAATTCAGTACTTCCTGCTGGCCAAGTTGGATAGAATCTGTTCATTCTCAGCTCTCAAATTTGATGCTTGAGATGAAAATATTGTTTTGGCAAATTTCTATTTTATCCTATGAAGTGTGATAAAGCTAAGGGAGAGACTTCATACTGTTAGTACATAGGAAGGTATTTATTTTTAAAAGCTTGTGTCAATACACACACTACTGGACTTGATTCCTGGCTGTTTTTAATTCACTGATAACATAAGCATGGCAGAATTTGCATATACCTTAGGGGGAAAAATGACTCTATACAGGTACGCAATGGGGGTTCAAATGAATCCTACCTCGATGTCACAGAGCAAACTAACCTCTCTAGGCATTTAGTTTACATAGAAACAATGAACTTGGAAAACAAGAAGTCCTTAAAGCCCATCAGGATTCACGTTATGGAGATAATTTTTGACTTGTGTTAAATTACCATATCTTTTTTTATCTCCATGTTTAATGATTCATGAAAAAGTTTTACTTTTAAATAATTGTTTTTAACACCTAAAAATTACTTCTGAATTGCTTGTAGTCAGCTGTGAACTGTTCTACTACTACTACTCTTGTCTTTATGCTCTCTGTCTCTTAAAAAAAATTGTTTTCTCCAGGATCAAAAGTTATTTAGTAAATTAGTGTGCTTTGAATTTTTAGTGTTCAGGTTACTGTTGTATAGGGAATTGCAATAAAATTAGGAGGAAACTTGATTTTCTAGTTAAAAATTCATTATCTGATGGAAATGTTGGGGCAAAACCAAGAAGGAAACATAAACCATTCATGAGGATAATGGACAGAACCTTATATGACACTCTGGAGGCTAGATTTTCAAATTAACTAACTAGAGATATAGCATGAAATGAGTCAGCCAACTTGCTGATTCTTAGGTTTCTCATATGAAATATAATTGAAAAAAATTTCTTCCATGATTCTTCTTGTCTATGCAAAATCTATAATTTTATTTTTATTAACTTTTTATTGTTGTTCAAGTACAGTTGTCTCCATGCCCCCCCTCCAACATTCCCCCTACCCGAGCCATTCCCACCTCCCACCCTTGATCCTACCCTCCTTTGGCTTTACCAATATGTCCTTTATAGTTCCTTGACAAATCTTCCCCCTTTCCTCTCCCCATTATCCCTTCCTACCTCCCCTCTGGTTATTAATTTCTTAATTAATTTTGTTCTTAATTTCAATGTCTCTGGTTATATTTTGCTTGCTGGTTTGTTTTATTGATTACGTTCCACTGACAGGTGAGATAATATGGTATTTGCCTTTCACTGCCTGGCTTATTTCACTTAGCATAATGCTCTCCAGATCCATCTAAGCTGTCACAAAGGGTAGGAGCTACTTTCTTTCTGCTGTGCAGTATCCCATTGTGTTATGTACCACAGTTTTTTGATCCACTCATTTACTAATGGGCACTTAGGTTGCTTCCAGCACTTGGCTATTATAAATTGTGCTGCTATGAACACCGGGATGCATAGGTTCTTTTGAATTTGTGTTTCAGGATTCTTAGAATCCTATCATTTTGTTATAATTACTATATGTTTATATTTTGTGATTTGAACGATAATTGTGAATACCTATGGTTTCACTATAAGGTTCTTAAAACTATAGAAACTTAAATTTTAAATATCTTAAACATGTTTCTAAATAATATTATTGTAAATATATAAAAATACATGTTCATATATAAAATTCTGGCAACATATTAACATCTAAAAAGGTTAAATTCACCCATAAGGCATCTAAACCTAGAGAAGCATTAGTAAATGAGTGCAACTATGTAATAAATAAATATTGCTTTTAGATTTTGATATTCTGACTTTATAGTTTATTTAAAATATTTTGGTCAAATGTGTCCTGATACTTGACTTAATTAAGAATTTGAGAAAATTCTGTGCATTTTAAAATTCAATGACTACATTTTAGGAAGCAATACCAAAGATGCCAAAATAAATCACTGTTAGTAGACACCTCAAATAGGCATAAGAATTACAATAGGGAAAGGCAATGTAGAGTGTCATTAATCATTTACATTTACTTATAAGCAAAACAGAAAGAAGGTAATAAAGAGGAGAGGTAAAATAATATTCTTATAATTAAGAATAGAATTAGGTGAACTTTTTAACTCTGGGCCAGAGCCTATTTTTTTTTGCATACCTTAAAAAAAGTATATAGTTATAACCTGAATTATACACTCATCTAAAGAGGTCCTTGAAAAAACTGCGACTGAAAGAATAGTAGACTCTAGGAGAATTTTAAGGTTGTTAATAAGCAAAGTTAGAAGAATTTCTTGATCAATATCCAAATGTATTAGCCTCAGGCAACGTTTGCCAAAGTATTCATCTTGCTCAGACCAAAGAATACTTCTAAGTAGCTATTATTATTAATCATGAGCAAACAGTGCGGAAATAAGAAAATGCAAGTGACAATGCAACCTTTGCTCATATGTTATGCATCTAAGATCCATGCCATTGATTCCAGACTTAGTTGTTATGGGAACTATGTCAGGCAGTAATGTTGATTTTATTTCATTGTGAATTTCTTTTTTTTTCAAAGGAGACTATTCTTATGTAGGACAAGGACAGGGTTCCATGGAGATGATTGTCAGTAAATCTGGATGTGGGAAAGAAATGGAAGAGCTTCTGTTTTCCTCTGCTTTACCCAATAGTCCTTAATATTTGAAACAGAGCCTACATGGAATAAGGAAACTAAATGCTCCTTGCCTCGAGTGAGGAAGGAATTTGATGGGAAGAAAGAGTGAGGTTGAAATTCACAATTAGAAATCATATCGGAGATTTCTAAAGTTAAAAACAGTATTCTTAATGTTTCCATGTATTATTTTTAACCATATCAAGTTTTGTAAATAATTTTCTTCTTTTATCTAATATTTTTTATTTTATCTCATATTTTGATTGTTGGATTTAGCAAATATACTAAAAAAACTAATAATACACTAAATTACTAAATGTGCTATATATTAAAAACTAAAAAAAAAAAAAAAGATTTTCAATATAAGAATGTCCCAAATCTTCCACGGATCTTACTTTGTCTAAAAAGATATTTGTTAATTATCTGACATTCAAATTTAGCTAAGCATCCTGTGTTTTATCTTTCAACCCTACTTGTTTTTTAGTTATCTGGGCATCTCCTTATTTCCAATATAGGTATGCATCAACTTACCTTTAGTTTTTCCCTGTCATTTCTAGGCATTTGGAGTAATTTGGAGTAAGTTTGTGTCGGGGAGGGGGTGTATGCATATGACATATAATCACTCAAATATTAAAAATCTTACATTCATTTTTAATGTTTTTATTTACTGTACATGAAATTCATTTGTGTATATGATATGAGATAGGGATTTACTTTAATATTGCTTTATAAGGGATAGCCAATTATTCCAATACCATTGGTTGAATAATATGTCATGTTCTCTTTGATTTGCACTCTTTCAGGTAAAAATATTGACATTATCTTTGACATTCTTCTTTCCCACCCCTTTTATTTACCCAATCAGTCATTGGTAGAATTTAACCATTGATTTGAAGAATTTAACCATCTCTTCCTCTTCTTCATACCCCCCACACAGAACTTTCTGATACATCTATGAATGAGTTATGATCAAGAACAAGAAAAAACAAATTGAGCTCAATTATTTCATAAATGGAGCTTTCAGAGGAGGTAAAGTTTCATTTGCATTTAGGCATGATGTCTCATCTCTGTCTTCCATCTAAGAAGCAAGAGTTGTAAATTGAAACCATGTCTTTTTGGGGAAATGTAAGCTGGACCCTTACTCTCTCATGTGTCATGGAATGAGCGTTAAGGTTAATGTGCTCTATCTTGCTCATTTTCTTGTTATTTGGCTCTCTGACTATGGCTTTGAGGTTGTACCCTTATATATTTTCCCTTTTAGGGTTGAACTTATGGTACAGGACACTACTTATGTAAAGGCAGGGCTTCGAGTGCCCTCTTACGTAAACATAGCAGTATACTGTCCATACCCTACCTTAGGAATCAAGGACTTATTACTCCATCTCCTGAGAGTGTTGCTGGCAGACAACCTTTAGCTATTAGTCCCCTGGGGCAATTGCCTTAGTAGAAGACAGCTGCGTTGCTCAATATCGTGCCCACTTCCTGGGATAGCACATACCCAATGAATAATTAATATAGGTTCATAATGACTTGCTGTCTCCACTCACTCAGGACAACTGTGATGGGTCACTCTGTCTACCTTGAGAATAAATCATGGTCAACTTCTTCTTCTGTCCAATTCTGCTTTTTTTCCTCTTTCCTTCTCTTTCTGCTGCCCCCTGTGGTTTTAATCCTGAGAGAATTTCCTAATAAATCTATTGCATGTAATCTGTGTCTTGAAGTCTGTTTCTCAGGAATGCTGACCTGAAAAATTGTACTAAAGTTTTGCTGTGGGGGCATTAGTCCAGAGCTACTGATCAAAAGAAAGTGATACATCTTTATACTGATTATTTACCTGGATGCAAGAATTGACATGAAGTGGAATTAGTGTAATAATTGAACCTGAGCCTACATGCCTTTTAAAATTCTATTTCTGCATTTCACTTTTATTTTTTTAAGATTAAAAAGGCAATTTCAGTATATTATGGAAAATTAGAAAATACAGATAAAATAGTAAAGTAGGATAAAAATATCACATTTCCACGACCCATAGATGATCATTGTTTACATCTGAAACAATATTCTTTCAGCTATTTACCTATGTTTCTACATAGATGTACAGATATATATGAGCTTTTCAGTTCTAAAGATCATATCATGCCTGCTCTTTTGTAGCCTACCCTTTTTATGTGATCCCCATTGTTAATATATCAGTAAGTTTTATTACTCAGTCTATATTCACATTTCCCCAGTTGCCAAAATGTCTTTTAGTGTTGGCTTGATTAAATCAATGGCCGTATCTCACATCTGGTTGTTTTATCTCTAAATATTTAAAAATAAATTTGATAAAACTATCCCGTCTTCCCTATATTCAATTATAGAATTATAGATCTAACAAACATTCTTAATAATGTAGTTAAAGTAGGAATAATAGCCCTAGATTTAGACCGCCTTATGTATAAACCAACAACAAACAAAAGTTTGGGCTTTATTAAAGTCGCTCCTTATATTAGAAGTGGGATGAGTAGATAAGAAAAAAACAAGAGGTTTGAGACAAAATCAGCCTCTTTCTGTTCACCTTAGGGCAATGGTTAAATACAAGAAGAACAGAATAAATTACAGAAGAGACTGTTCAGTTTTCAAACAGAATGTGGAGAAAATATATGAAAGCTAGGACTTTCTGGGTTTCTAAGACTTTAGATTTTTATCAACCTTAGTATTGTGGAGTGTGCTCAATCAAGCCATAAAAATGAGTTTTAATGTTTATAATAACAATGGGATCTATATTCGAACAGCAAGAAAAATGTGAGATGTTTTAATTTTCCTAAGTTCATTTAATGTAAAAAATTATAAATATGTTGACATAATTATGGAGTAGAACTTTCATTTTTCTGTGTGCACATCTTTACACTTTATTGAAGAAAATCAGGAAAGCCCCCTGCCAGAGAGACAGAGGGGGAGAGTGTAGGAAGATAAGCAGTTGTAAATTCAAATGTGAGTCTTAAAGAAAGTGGCTACACTGCCTTGTTAACTTTAATTCAAATACCTGGAAAGATTCTGATAAATCATCAGTCACATGAAACAATGATTTTACTCAATGAATTTTTAAAGAGACTATGTATAATATATGTGGTAGTCTAGAGGCAATGCACCAGCGATCTCCATCTTTCTGCAGGGTAATTACCACTGTCAGGTGAACTGATCAAGTTCATTCCAACTTTAAAGTTACCTTTAGGAAGGCAGAAATCTGCAGATATGTGCATTTGTGACTTCACTTTGGAGTGTATCTATTAATAAATGAAAAACTCTGAACCATAGAAAATACATTTAACCAATTATTTTGAGTTACAGCACTAAGAAACCTTGTCTCTGATGAGGTCTGGCTTTCGTTTTTCTCTGCAAAATCATAATGCAGTTAGTATAATCACTCTCATCCTCAGCTTTCTTAAGGAAATTCAATTCTGCTTTGTGCATTGTACTTGCTGGTATGTGAGTTTTATGCCAGAATTAACGAGCAAATCTCTACCTTTCCTGAAATATTAGAATTGAATGGCTAACTGAATTTAAAGAGAAATGAAGAAGTTAAGAGAAGATAGTCATTAGTCTAGAAGAGAAAGAAGTGATCACTAGAAAATTACCACCATAATATACCATGGTTGGATGGAAGCTTAAAAGCCAGCCACCCAGCTGGTGTTTGAGATTCCTTTATCTCATTCCTGTGCAATGATGGCAATCTCTGCTCTTCCATGACAGGGAACTCTTCATTCATTGTGCAATAATTTATCAGACTTTCTTGATAGTTCTGAGCCTAGCTTTTCCATCTTGAGCTTAAACCCTTCTGTATGTAGCCCTTATATACTTGCCAAAATTCTGACCCAAGGACTTTGCTGATACTTTGCTCTGGCCCTCTAAGATACGACATAATGGAAGAGGCACATAAACATATATTAATTATTTCCATCTTATGTGGAAAGGGGGAGATACAGAAAGTGTTATGTGGACGTCTCTTCACTCATTTCCTCACTTGGTTTACACGTTGGATTTGTCTACATGCTGGACGAATGTTTTTCATTAGGCTTACAGCTGCATTTGTAGCTTGAGATTTACCCTTCATCCTTCAGCTCTTAGGGGATCAATAAATAGCATCTATCTTTCCTGTTGAACTCAGAATCAGGTGAGAGTCAGCCGGATGGCCATTAATTTGTCAGCTCCATTTCTATTAAAGCTTACTACCAGACTTGGGGCAATCCATGGTTTTAAGTATGTAGCTAACAGTATCCTTGTCAGTGTAAGTCTATGACAGCCCACTTAAAGTGAAAGTTTTGCCTCAGGATTATTTCATCATAATCCAGCAGACAAAAGAGGAGTGAAGACAGCAAATCTCTAAATGCTTAAAGACTGAGAAATATGGTTAGTCCATAATTGAGGAATGTAGACAGACTAGTGTATCAGGAGAAGAGTGAGAAACAGCTTAGGCAATAGTCTGCATGTACTACCCCATAGAAATGCAAATACTGAGATTCTGGCTACCCCCAAATATTCAAGAGGTACAGGATTTTGCAGCTTCTTTTAAGATGAATTTCATTATTCTTGTGGATGTGTATGTTTACAGCCCTTTTATTTAAGACTGTGAAAGTTAGTCATGATCCCTTATGAAAAAGGAAACCTCCTATCCACTAATGCTATAACAAGAGCCTGTGACAAGTACAGATAAATGTGTCAAGATTCAAGATTCAGACACTGTCTGTTGATTGTCATCTAGGTGCCAGACACCATGCATATTGCTTTCACATTTAATTTAACTACCATAGTTTGGAGAAGCAGGTATGATTTAACAACTATTTTAGATAAGAGCTAACGATTATGTCTAAGGTCACATGAATATTAAACTCAGGATTTGAATAGATAATATTGGACAAATTATCTCATATTTACTCCTCCCTTTCCCTTCCTGCTTATAAAAGGTCTAACAGCTAATATCCTGCTGTCTCCTAGGACTGAAATAATTGTTCTTGTTTGTAATTTTGTGCACATTTTAACTATTGTTGGGCAAAAAGGCCAGTGTAACTGAATATTAAAACCCATTCCTATGATTATTTTTGAAATACTACCAAGACAATGCTTTGTCCTTTCAACTACTGTAATTTAATGCTCTAAAATTTATAAAACAAGGTCACCCATCTATTTGATTTAGGGGTCGCTTTCAAGGTAAGTAGTAATTCTGTATTTTAAAATGGTGGGTGCAGATTCAGTGGCTTCCAAAATCCTTGCAGCTGTGCTTCAGACTGACTCCTGAAGTGTTTTGTGTATAGATGCTCTGTCCTCTTCAGAATGTATTTAAAATAAATTTCTTGTATAAAGCTTTATAATTCAATTAACAGATCTGGTAGATATTTTACAAATTCAATCCAGTGCAACTCCCTAAAACATTTAGCTGCCTTTAGAGAAAATCAGTCTTTTTCCCAGGCTTTGGCAGCTCAGCGAAAGTCTGCCGGGATGGCAGTCGCCAGCATCCTGCATCCTGCTTGGCAGCTGACATTAAGCTTTGGCTGTGACCATGCAGTCCCATTTTAAACTCTTGTCTCTGTATGTGTCAGTTTTGACTTGGCAGCTGGCTGGAATAAACATTTAAATCTTTAGATCTAGGGGTTTAATTAAAGTACCGTATAATAAAATGAAACACTGGATTTCATGGTTTGTAAATATACATTTGAAGATAAATAATTGTAAACAACTAAAATGTTGGTAAGCTTCCTTTGCTGTTCTAAATTTTATATTAGAGTGTGTTTCTATATATTGGAAAAACCCAAGAGAAGTTTACATGGGATTTGGCCGGCCTAAGTCTGGCCTGTTAAGTGGTCTACTGCTTTCTTCAGTAAGGTCATTTGGCAGAGGGCAAAATGCAGAGCTCAGGAGAACTAATTCACGGTTCTCTCTTCCACCTGGACACAGAGTTACAGCCTGGTCCTTTACTGATGGCTGGCTTAACTTTGACCTGTCACACTATTCCAGACTCCTAGATTCATGAAAATGAGGTAAAAATTCTGTTTAGCAGTTTAAGGAGGAATCAGGTAATCTGTGACTCATGCCCTCGACTACTCGCTTTTCTAAAGGAGCTACAGTAGATGTTCACAAAAGATCATTTTGGGGACATTCTAGAAAAATGTGTTGAAAGATTCTTCTGTGGTGTCAGCATTTGGGAAAAGTGAAATGTCTAGTTGGGACAGAACCCGGAGCTAAACTACATTTGAGGAAGCATGAACAAAGAAGAGAAACCACCTGCCATGTAGTGAGAAAATTGTTTACGAATCCAGATCTTCTAATCCTTAGTCCAGTTCCTCATCAACTCATAGCACACCTCATTCAAAAAGAATCATTATAGTTTTAAAAACAATTATGTTGTTTCATCTGAGTGGGGACAACAAAATGTCCATGTCTACATACTCATCATAATTTCAGTGTTTTAAAAAAAATCTGTTGGATGCTGATTAAGGTAATTTTTCAATGTTCACATTTCAGCATGTAAGTAAAGCATGCAGCAGAAGAAAAGACTGGGATTTGGTAGTAAAAGTTCCCAGATAATCATGAAGTGGTAAAGAATATGGACTGTAGGCAGAGATTCCAGGTTTGAACTCTTACTTTGCCAGCTTGGGACCTGGGGCATTTCATAGGGTTGTTTGAGCATTAAATTAATATATAAGTCCTGTCCTGAAAGTTTACAGCCACAAACTAGAGACATTTGTTAGAGAAGATACAGATATGAGAAACATTGTACATAGGACAATGATGCCTCAGTCCCCTTCAAAGTAGGCGGGCACCTTGGGATCTCACACAGTTCTCCCAGATTTTCTTCCACTGTTTAAAACATTCTGCAAAATCCTTTGTTGGAATTGCTGTTAGCTGCCCTATCATATTTTCCTAAATCTCATCAACAGCCTAAAATTTGTTCCCTTTCAAAGGTGTTTTTAGTTTTGGAAAAAGTCAGAAGTTGCAGAGCACCAAATCTAGGCTGTAGGTGGGGCTGAGTCACCTGGGTGATTTGATGTTTCACCAAAAAACTCTGCATGAGACATGATGCATGAGCAGGTGCCTTGTCATGATGAAGCTGCCAATCCCTGGTTGCCCCATTGCTGCAGCTGTTTTTGTCATTTAGCGTCCCTTAACCATTGAAGAACATTGAGATGTAGTACTCCTTAAAATTAATAAATTGTTAGGCCTGGAGGGGAATGCTTATGATGGACAACACCTTCTCAATAAAAAAAAAAAACACACACACACACAGTTAACATGGTCTTGATCTTTTTTAAAAAAGATTTTATCTATTTATTTTTAGAGAGAGGGGAAGGGAGGGAGAAAAAGAGGGAGAGAAACATCAGTGTGTGGTTGCCTCTTGCACACCTCTTACTGGGAACCTGACCTGCAACCCAGGCATGTGACCTGACTGGGAATTGAACTGGTACGGCTTTGGTTTGCAGGCCAGCACTCAATCCACTGAATCCCACCAGCCAGGGCTATTTCTGCTCTGATAGTTATTATTTCTTTCCTTCTACTCATTTTGGCCTTTGTTTGTTGTTCTTTTTTAAATTCCTGTAAGTGTAAAGTTAGTTTATTTAGCTTTTTGTTTTGTTTTGTTTTTTGAGATAGGCCTATAATATTATGAATTTCCTTCTTAGGATTGCATTCCTGTGTCTCACAGATTTTGAAATGTTGTATTCTCATTTTCATTTGTTTCAAAATATTATTTGATTTCTTCCCTGATCTCATTGTCAACCCATTCATTGTTTAATAACATGTTATTGAGCTTCCATGTCCATGCATGTTTTTCATTGTTCTTCTAGTTTCATTGCATTGTGGTCAGAGCAGATGCTTGATATGATTTCATTCTCCTTAAACTTATTAAGACTTGTTTTGTGAACTACATGTAGTCTCTCTTAGAAAACGTTACATATGCACTTGAAAAGTATGTGTATTTTGCTGTTTTTGTATAAAATGCTCTCTTATTCAACATAGTACTAGAAGTCCTAGCCACAGCAATTGGACAAGAAGAAGAAATAAAAAGCATCCAAATTGGAAAGGAAGAAGTAAAACCATCTTTATTTGCAGATGACATGATACTGTACATAGAGAACCCTAATGATTTCACCAAGAAGCCACTTGAACTGACAAATGAATTCGGCAAAGTAGCAAGATACAAACTTAAGATTCAAAAATCAGTTGCATTTTTATATGTCAACAATGAACTACCAGAGAGGGAAATTAAGAAAACAATCTTATTCGCATTTGCTTCAAAAAGAATAAAATACCTAACTATGTAGAAGACCTATACTCAGAAAATCATAAGACACTGAAGAAAGAAATAGCAGAAGATACAAAGAAGTGGAAGCACATACCATGTGCATGGATAGGAAGAATTAACATCATTAAAATGTCCATACTACCCAAAGCTATCTATAGATTCAACACAATTCCTATCAAGATGACAATATGTATTCCCCAGGACTAGAACAAGTACTTCAAAAATTTATGTGGAACCACAAAAAAACCCAAGTAGCCATAGCAATCTTAAGATAGAAAAAAATAGTTGGAGGAATCATGCTACATAATATCAAACTATACTATAAGGCCTTAGTAGTCAAAACAGCATGGTACTGGCATAAAAACAGACACATAGGTTAATGGAACAGAATAGGGAGCCCAGAAATAAACCCACACCTGTCTAGTAATTAATATTTGAAAGAGGAATAAAAAACATACAAGGGGTTAAAGATAGTTTATTCAACAAATGATGTTGGGAAAATTGGACATACGTGTGCAGAAAAATGAAAGTAGACCACCTTCTTATGCAACACACAGACTGAACTAAAATGGATTAATGACTTAAATGTTAGACCCCAAACCATAAAGATTGTTGAAGGAAACATAGGCAGCAAAATACGGAGTTTTCTTATATATTTTATCATCTATATCTCCCCAGACAAGGAAAACAACAACAACAACAACAACTAAACAAATGGGGTTACATCAAACTAAAATGATTTTGCACAGCAAAGAAATCACCAGCAAATAAAAAGACAACCCACAGTATTGGAGAACATATTTGCTGATACATCTGATAAGTGTTTAATATCCAAAATTTATAAAGAACTTACAGAACTCAACACCAAAACAACCAACCCAATTAAAAAACTGGCAAAGGACTTGAATAGACACTTCTCCAAAGAGAATATACAGATGACCAATAGACATATGAAAAGATGCTCAATGTCACTAATCATCTGAGAAATGCAAATTAAAACCACAATAAGATATCATCTCACTCCTGTCAGAATGACTATGATCAATACATCAACAAATAACAAGTGCTGGTGAGGATGTGGAGAAAGAGGAACACTTTTTGACTGTTGGTGGGAATGCAGACTGGTGCAGTCACTGTGGGAAGCAGTATGGAGATACCTCAAAAAACTAAAAATGGATCTGCCTTTTGACCCAGCAATCCCACTTCTGGGATAATATCGGAAGGAACTCAAAACACTAATTTGAAAGAACATATAAGCACCCTTGTGTTCATTGCAGCATTATTTACAATAGCCAAGATATGGAAGCACCTCAAGTGTCCACCAGTATATGGATGAGTGGATAAAACAACTATGGGACATTTACACAATGGAATACTACTCAGCCACATTGTAAATAAGAAAATTTTACCCTTTGTGACGGTATGCTGGAGAAAATTTTGCTAAGTGAAATAAGCCGGTCAGAAAAAGACAAACACCATATAATTTTACTCATATGTGGAATCTAATGAACACACTGAACTAACAAGCCAAGTAGAAACAGACTTATAGAGAATAGGATGACAGCTCAGTTGAGGGAGGTTAGAGGATGGAGAGATTGAGCAAAAAGGAAAAAGGACTGATGGGCACGGACAACAGTGTGAGGATTGCATGTGGGGAGGAGGGTATAAGGGGACTAAATTGTAATGGAAAAATACAATAAAAAAGAAAAACAAAACAAATTTTGCTGTAAAAATAAAAATAAAACATAGGAATTAGGGGTAAGTTCAGAGGCAGTCTCAACCTCTCCATTTCTTTTATTTCCCATGATTTCACTTGGAGTCCTGTCAATGTTAACGTTAGAGAAACAAAACTATAACCTCAGTGAATCTGTACAAACATCCCTCAAACATTGATAAAATTATCCATTATACCTACAATTATACCTACAATTTTAAGGTACCAACTTATTTCCTATCTAGGATTTAGAGAAATAAAAAGCCACAAACTGTATGCTAAAGAATATGTTGTTTCTTTCAAAACCTTTAAAAGGACATACAAGGCCAAGTAATGGTTAAAACTCTCAACAGAAAATGTGTTCCTTCTTGAGCTTCCTAAGAGAATGGATACCCCATAACATGTGCTCAGTGTATCATTGGAATGTTTTCCATACTTGAAACAGAAAAAAAAAAAAAAAAAACAAGGTCAATATAAGTAATTAAAATTTTTTAAAGAAATTTCTGATAATTTCTATTTATTTTGAAGGAATAAACTGTAATATCTATTAAAATATTTTCTTATTCATTACTTCAGTTGAGCCCTGACAGTTATTCAGAAATTGTACTACATTGTGTTATAATTGTTAGTGAATTTATCTTGCAAGAACATTATTCAAACATTAGAAAATTTTGATTAAATTTTTATACACAATTATTTTATTATGCTTATGTTATTTTTTTCTCAGAAATGGTTAAAAAAAACTTTACCTATCAGTTGATCAAACAACTATGTTTTGGTGTTAGATATTATGAGGATAAAAATTTTAAAAATGACATAACTATAAGCAATGAACCCCTGTCTCAGATGAACTTGAAACTCATTTGGGTAGACATATGCTTATTACGTATTATTAAATGTGAGCAGACATGCATTTAATGAGTGCTCACAATGGGCAAGCAATGTCCTAGGTGCTTAGTGACCCATTTATGTGTGTTTCAGTTAGGGTCCTGTAAAGAACCCTAACTCAAATTACTCAAATGGAGTAATTTAAAGAGCAATTAAAAAAAAGGAATTTATAAAACTAGGGGTCAGTTTTAGCAAAGTTATCAAAGGATAGTTCATTACAATGGCTAGCATGAAAGGGAAGATTTTTCCACTCTAGCAAGGACTCGGCGGCTGGAGGGAGTTTGGTGGACGTCTGACTAGAAAAGAGAAGGTAAGAGACATCATAACGTGAGGTGTGAGTGCAGAGGTAATTCTGGCATTTTTTTCTTGTAGTGTGTGTGGGGTGTTGATATGTTTATTTTGGTGATTTTGGCTGGGAGAGCCATTTGTAGGATGAGATTGGCCCTAAATTCTGATGCTATGTCAGTGGTACAGAAAGATAAAATGGAGGGATTCAAAAGACATTTAAAAACATTAATTAGAATATAATGGAAGCTGCAAAAGAAGGAAGTGCCAAAGATGAATTTTAGTGTTTGGTTTTGTAGAATTAGAGATTTGCAATGCTAATCATTGGAATGAATAATAGTGGAAGTATTCTTAGTTATGCAGGCTAGATCAGCATTTCAGTCCTTAAGGTAGTTTTCCCGATTCTCGACCCCATATGTTTTCATTGCGCGCTCTATAATCATTGAAGGTTCTCTATTAGAACTCCAAATTTTATATGTGTGCCATTAAAAAAAAAAACTAGATATGACCTTTAGTATTTGGAGAGCTTACAATTTAGTACAAATGAGGATGATGCAAATAAATGCTTGCTCCAGCTATGTAATCTTAAATAATTTCAATAAATAGTAAATAAAAAAGCTAAATATTCATTTTAGGCCTTATAGTCACAATCTTAAAGATAAATAAGAACTCCTTTTTTTAAGGAGAATTTAAATTATTTCAAATACATAGATTCAATTTTAGGTTCTCTATTAGTTATATACTTTATTATTGCTAATAAAATTTCATCTGTTAGAACTCAGAAAGAAAAGAGATCCTTTGTTTTGATTTAAGGGACTTAAATCAATAATTTAATTATTCCACTTCTCTTTATCATTACGATACCCAGACTTCATAACGTTTTTAAAAAGATTTTATTTATTTATTTTTAGAGAGAGGAGAAGAGAGGGAGAAAGAGCAATGTGTGGTTGCCTCTCACATGGTCCTCACTGGGGACCTGGCCTGCAACCCAGGCATGTGCCCCAACTGGGAATTGAACCGGGACCTTCTGGTTCCCAGCCCGCGCTCAATCCACTGAGCTACACCAGCCGGGCCAGACTTCATAACGTTTTAATAAAATTAGTTTCTATGTGTGTTATATTCATATTTTTATAGTTTTTATAATTCTAATTAAAATTATTTAGTTGCAATTGTGGAGTACATATAAATTAATTAAGGGTTATATTATATATTGTGTTTTCACATGATTAATTTACTTAGGGCCAATGGATGTTTAGAAGTACTGATGCTTTCCTAACAAATACACATTATTCGCAGACACTTGTAATACTAAGCATCTCCAGAAGACTTCTTTGCACCTGAACAGTAGATAGAGTTTCTGATTTGGATATAGAAATTGTGACTTGAAAAACAGAGAGTGCTATTTGTAGGGTTGTTAAATTTCAAATTATCCTAAATCTCTGCTGCTAAAGATCTGCTTGAATTTCAGAAAGAAGGCTTTATCCAAGTTACGCTTTTTCACAGAGATTGCAAATGTTTAGTAGCTCTAGGAAAATGTCTTTCCTAAATTGCTTTAACCCCACATAGTGATAAGTGCCTATATTACTTGGTATTGATTAAACATTGGTTTAAATAGCTGAGAAGAAAAAGGGAGACCGATTGATTTTGTGTAGTGGTGTTAAAGTCTCTAAATTATTTACCATGAGAATAAAAACTATATTTTTTAGGAAAACTGCCACTAGAATTTATCTCTGGAAAACAGCCACCCACACACACACCTACTAGGTGTATTCACCTCTTACTTATACAGGCTCTGAAGGACCTGCGGAGAGCCATTACATTGTAGAGGCATAAAAGTACTTTTTCCTAATGTGTTTGCACTGTTGTTAAAATCAATATTTATAGTAAAACAATTTGCCAGCATCCCATTGATATTTTAAGAAGGGTAAACTTTGGCATAGAACTACTTATTTTAATAAATAATATTTTTACATAGATTTTTTATAGCATTTTCTTCAATGTATTGTAAACAACAGTTTTCAAGCAAATTTCAGGACATCTTGGACGTACTCAGAACATGAAGTTAGGTAATACTCAAATTTTAAACTCATAATAATTAAAAATCTTTAACTGGCAGTTTTTCCTGACTAATAAATGCATGTTTCTATACTAAACATGCTATTTTCAGATTTAATAAAAAATACTTTAACCTCAGCCCATTAAAATGAAGAATTAATTAATGTTTTAGTTTATAATTAAGTGACAAAATTGCTTCAGTGAAATACAATGGTGTTTGAAAAAATCAATATACTTTCACAGCTTAGAAAAGCAAATTTTATTGTAAGTAATTATGTCTTATAAATGGCTTTCAATTCTCTTTTAAAGCAAAAGTACACTGTGCTTGGATTTATTTTTGAATTTTATTTTACTTTATGTTATAATGGCAGTAAAATAGCTCTTAACCAAATCAGCTTAGTGGATGTCCAACATTTTATAAGTTTCTTTATTTTTTTATTTATATGTCATCTCAGTAGCATTAATTTTTTTATTCTACTCTGAATTAGTATCTGTAACAATGGGGCTCCTAATTTGTTCCTTGTTTGTTATGCACTACTTTGAAATTTAGTTTTACTCTAATTTTTCTGCCTTTTTTACATGTAAAAATCTTCTAACAAATGTATGGTGTTTGTAATAAGTTTACATGGAGTGGTTAGAATATAATTCTGAAGTGATTTTTGATAACATCTGATGGGATCAATCTTTGTCCATTTCCTTCAGTTCTTGAGTCACTGGCAATACGTCCTATTGCAGAAATGGATAAGTAATAGTGCTAAGAAGTGAAATGAATAGAGGTATTTGATGAAACTGAATGAGTAGTATGTTAACATAAAAAACTGGCTGCAGTGGGAAGACATATGTTTCAGCCTTGTGCAAATAATTACAGATAAAGTGGTTGTTTTCAGTGAAGACAGGATTGGATATATATATGTCTGACAGAAAATGATTATAAAACTATTATTGCATCTTTGTTAAAAAGGAGTTGAGCTTTGCATGTGACGTTTTTTCACATATTATGAAGCTGACAATACATGCATGATGTAAAGGGTGTCCTATGTGGGGAACATTGAACATTTTCCCATTTCCGGAAGTATATATTGGTTTACAGCACAGTGTGTTATGAAAAGTTTGCACATGTTCATTCAATAAACTTCTTCTTGTAGCCCCAAGACTGGTTTTAGGATTTCCTTTCAAACATTACATTTTTGAAATTAGCTTTAATAATTTAAATAAAGCATCTCTCCTATTAATAGCATTTAATAAAATAAAGATTTTTTTTGCTTATGAAAACAAAGTGCAATAGCTTTAGTATTTTTCTTAAACTTGTCCCACATTTTTTAACATACTGAAAAACTCAAGAAAAAAATTATACCTCTAATTAAACAGCATCATAAAATAATTGCGGGAAATAATTAGAAAGTATTTATTTTTTTAAAAGAATGTATTTATTCATTTTTAGACAGAAGGGAAGGGAGAAACAAAGAGAGGGAGAGAAACATCAATGTGCAGTTGCCTCTCATGTGGCCCCCACTGGGGACCTGGCCTGCCACCCAGGCATGTGCCCTTACTGGGAATTGAACTGGCGACCCTTTGATTTGCAGCCCACGCTCAATCCACTGAGCTACACCAGCTGGGACTGAAAGTATTTAAATATATTTTAAAATGGAAATAAGCATAAATAGAATTTTTATTAAGTAAACCAGAGAAAGTATATATGACTTTTATTATCAAAAAAAGTTTTGGCATCAATATTCAAAAAAGCACATTTTCCATAACAGATGAAACATAAGGTACCATATTAATTAGCGGTTGTATTAAATTAAGAATGACTCATTGTTCTTCTCTTTCCCATATACAACTAATATTTTCTGGAAGGGGATTCAGCAAATGCTTAATGACTATATTACATAAATATATTCTAAAAATGTTGAAAAATTTTGTCTTCATTTAAGCAGACTGGTGCAGCCACTGTGGAAAACAGTATGGAATTTCCTCAGAAAACTAAAAATAGAACTGCGTTTTGACATGGCAATTCCACTGCTGGGACTATACCCTGAGAGTCCTGAAACACCAATCCAAAAGAAGTTATGCACCCCAATGTTCATACCAGCACAATTTACAATAGCCAAGTGCTGGAAGCAACCTAAGTGCCCATCAGCAAATGAGTGGATCCAGAAACTATGGTACATTTACACAATGGAATTCTACACAGCAGAGAGGAAGAAGGAGCTTACACCCTTTGCAACAGCATGGATGGAACTGGAGAGCATTACACTATGTGAAGTAAGCCAGGCGGTGAGGGACAAGTACCACATGATCTCACCTTTAACTGGAACATAATCAACAAAAGAAAAAAGCAAGCAAAACATAACCAAAGACATTGAAATTAAGAATAATCTAACATTAGCCAGAGGGGAGGAGGGAGGGGACAATGGGGAGAGGGGTTTTCAGGAACCACTATGGAGGACAAATGGACAGAACCAAGGGGGAGGAGGGAGGCAGGGAAGGGAGGTGGGGTTGAGGGAGGTGGGGGAGGGGAGGGGAGAGGATGCAGACAACTGTAATTGAAAAACAATAATTATTAAAAAAAAAAAGAACTATCTAAGAATAGCCAGAGGAGAGGGGGGAGGGGACAACGGGAGGAAGGGTTTTCAGGAATTACTATAAAGGACACATAGACAAAACCAAAGGGGAAGGTGGAAGCAAGGGAGGGAGGTGGGTTTGGATGGGGTGGGGGAGAAGGAAGAGGAGAATGCAGACAACTGTAATTGAACAACAATACAGTAATAAAATAAAATAAAATAAAATATTAAAAATATTCTTGTCTTCATTTAAGATTGAATTTCACAAATGTTTTTGAATTAATATACCAAAGTCAGTAGTATCAAAATAATTTTGTGAGGCTTCATTACAATATTGATTCAGATAATTAGTTTTGAGAATTTAATGATGCCTGAAAGACAAAAAGTGGAAATCAAATAAGATTCACTGCATGGACATTAAAGATATCTTTAAAAAATTCTTAATGTTAAAAACAAGATAGTTTTAGTTATAATTTCTACTCCTACTTTCTAAGACATATCTGCTTTACAAAACTGAAGTATTTGTCCTTTACTATATATTCTTTCTAATTTTTGTCACAGATAAAATAAATTATTGATGTACTACCACAGGTTATCAAAGGATTGGTTGGCCAATTGTGGCTAATGCCCTCCGCTCTGATTATTAACTTTGATTGGAGCAAACACAAGGGAGACGGCATGAGTAGCTTATACCTAATGCTTTATATCCAGGATCTTGTGCTTGGGTGAAAATATTAGATTTGAAGGACTAATTTGTATCATTTTCTTTTCACAAAGCTAGTATGGCTTATTACTAAATGTACGCATTTGATGCAAGAAAGTAAAACTTAACCTTGCCTTGACACCATCACAACTATGCATATCCTATCCCACAGCAAGAAAAAGGAAAGAAAAAGAATTTGCATCTTGGGATAAACTGAAAAGTTTGGATTCTCTTTCAAACCATTTGCAGGTAAAAATATAAATTTCATCTTCTTCGTGCTATTACCTATGAGCTTTCTTCCCAAAGATGGAGGTCCCACCAAAATGCCCAGATTGATTTAACCACTGGTGCTGATTAGACAAATATTGTCCAAGAAGTGGAGTTCATGGGCAGCTCACATCTAAGTCAGCTTTTTCCAGCTTCATGGGTAAGCCTCGCCATTCAGAGATGGAAGTTTTTCTTTTGGTGTCTCTATTACTGTTTCAGATTCTTTTTCTCTTTCTGGAGTATGTCGGGTTCTTGGTGAGATCTGATTCGTGTTTATACCCAGTTGCCAATTTATGACTTCTGTTAGTGATAAAATATTGGGAGCCTAGTTTTGATGATAGGATTTGGTTATCTGGTTTTGTCAGGTAACAAATGACAGAAAGGGTGGATTTATCCCTTACATTGCTATTTGCAGTAGTCTCTTGTCAAGATGATTTTATCACCTATTTTTTGGAGTACCCATGTCTTTGCTGCCAGGTTCAAGACACTGCAGGACTTAGATTTAGTAGGATCATTGACCTGTGTCAGTTACAAGGTTGGAAAGTTGCTTGTGTCATTTTTTGTGTTCAGTAGAGAGGCTATTTTGTCTCCACACTTTCATAGCATGCTCTCTTGTTTGGCTTGTTTGTCTACTATTCAGAGCTTAAATCATTTAAAGAAAACAAACACACACACACACACAAAGCTCTGTGCCCTCTGGAATGCAGAGGAAGCAGTGGGTTGAGGAAGTCATAACAAACGTGTTTTAGATACTCCTTGTGCTTCCCTGACCTTCCTGTTACACAGCCAACACAATCAGCAGGTGAGATTTTGTTGAAAAGGTTAATCAGTACTGATCTTCTTCATGGCTAAATTTGTAAAACTGAATCTGAGAGTTTTCTGTTTGTATTTATGTATAGAGATATTTAAAAAAGACTTTTTATCTTATCACCAAAAATATATATTTTTTATAATTGTAGCTTTTTTGGGGAGGAGGATTGTGGCTGGCATATTCTCTCTTTCTTGTTTTGGACTTTTGTATAGTGGCAGTTGGTCTTAAAAATCCCACCAGTTTTGTACACTATAGTCATATGCGCATGGTTTAAAGATCAGAACTTTCTGATTTTTGAGATACCTTTAGTTTTAATAATAACTGTATGAATGTAGCCGACTGTATGTTGAGATTGAAATGTAGATTATGTGGGAAAGATCATTGCTGGCTTGTCCAGATGTTTGCCTAACTGTAAAATGTTTTTTTCTTCTTTCTATGGAAAGAACCAGAGAAGCCTTTATGTGTCTTTATAAACACATAAATGAGACATATTAAGATGTAAATGAGCCCTGACTGGTGTAGCTCAGTGGATTGATTGAGCATGGGCTGCGAACCAAAGAGTCGCCAGTTCAATTCCCAGTCAGGGCACATGCCTGGGTTGCAGCCCAGGTCCCCAGTGGGGGCCAAGTGAGAGGCAACCACACATTGATGTTTCCTTCCCTCTCTTTCTCCCTCCTTCCCCCTCTCTCTAAAAAATATATATGAATAAATAATCTTTAAAAATAAAATTAAAAAAAAGATGTAAATGAAATATTTGCTAACAACAAGACATATTCATAACAAATGTCTAATAAACATATTTCTTAACATTAATTAATTTATAAACATTAATTGTTAATAAATGTTTAATAAACATTAAACATTGAAGTTAATTTCATATATCAATCTATTAAAACCTATTTGAAAGAACTAGAGAAAACAAGGGACATTCGCTGCATATAAAATCGTCACCCTGGCTTTTCCGGTGTGCAGCCTCTGTAGTACTATGATCCCTGCCTAGGGCTCAACCTAATGCTAAATGATTAATATCCTGCACAAAGCTGTCATCCCCAAAGTTCTCTATGTCTCTGAAAGTTTGATAAGAGGCTTCTATTGTGTTAATGAAATGTTTTTTGAACATATGGCTTGATATCCTTTGCTTAACTCTGGAGAAATTAATAAATTAGTTTTTAAGATTCCTTGGAGCTCTGTTCTGATTGACTTACAGAGACTAAGAAGCACTCACATAAATCAAAGCTAATAAAACAAAACAAAACTCAATAATCTCAGAAATGGAAAAAAATGTCCATGATTTAAATGTGATGTTTTTTTTTTTAATTTAAAAATGTTAGCTCAGAAAAATAATAAAGTTGCAGGAAAAGACTGGTTGACAGGAGCAGCATATGAGGCAAAAAAATTAAAAATTGATATCTAGTTGATAGAAGAAAAATTAAGAACTTTGGTAATGTTAAACAAAATTTAAGGTTTAAAAAGTTACTTGTAATATTTTTAATCAAAGTGAATATTGAGTAAATTATTCAAGTTAGGTAATTTACATTTCATCTTGATTTTATCACAGTGCAAAAATATGTTGTGTAATATAATTTGTAAAAAATGTCTGTGATATTTTATAAAAATCATAGCTAGTTTCTTATACTGAATATGTGATTCTGTTGTTGTAATACTTTCCAAAAATACTTAAAATAAAACAATTATAAAAACCTACATTCAACTAAATTTATATGATTATTTAGAATAGAAAAATGCAGTAAAAATATTTATTCCATTTACAGTACATGGAATAAAATAAAATTACCATCTTACAAACAAAATCATGTGAATAATATATATGCTTCTCTAGAAAGATCAGTTTAAACATAATTTCCAGCATTTTAACTGATATAAAACTGTAAATGATATTTACTTGAGTGTACCAATACATGGTTTGTCTGCTTACAGAATTTCTGAATAGATTTCAATTTAAAATTATAGAGAATGAAGAAAGAAATTGATAGTCTAGCTACATATATCCTTGCATCCTTTTCATTGTTATTTTATACACTATTAAATGTCCATCACCTGATGAGTTGTAAAACACTGCATAGATCATTGTGGCATTTAAAGTATTTATACACTACATGTTTGAAGTGTTCTCACCACACACACACGCACACCCCCTATGTGAGGTAATGGATGTGTTAATCAACTTGATTGTGGTAATCCTTTCACAATGTATATAAAGTCATTATGTATCCGCTTTAAATATATACAATTTAGTTGTAAATTATACATCAGTAAGGCTGAGAAAAATGTGTACACACATGCTGAGGTACTATTTCCCTAACGAAGGTCTTTGTTCTTTTTCCCTTGAGTATAAACTGGGCATAGTGGTTCATTTCTACAGGACAGACTATATCAAAAACCATGCTTTGTCAGTTCTGAAGCTGGGCTATGCAAAAGCTGCGACTCTGTCTTGAACATACTCACTTTTCTAGGACCACTTACTCTGGGGGAAGCCAGCTGGCATGTTATATGAGTAGCCCTGTGGAAGGTCCCACATGGTGACAATTTGACTCCATTTTCTTTAGATGCCTGAAGTCAGAACCGCTCACCTAAGCCATTCCCATATTTTTGATCTGCCAAAATGATGTCAAATAATGTTTATTGTTCAGAGCTTCTAAATTTTTGGGTGACTTCCTATACACCAATAGATAACTAATATAGTAATTGTTCATACACAATTTATTTTTTTCACTTTAGGAAACACAGAAGTGGTGTGTGGTTTGCTCATGTGTCAAGGTCACCTCTAGGGTGTGTGGGACCTGGGCATATGATTTTGGGAGGCTACTAAGTATACAAACAATGTAATTTATGAAAATGAGTTATAAAATTCAGGCCCCTGTGAGGTATAGTATGAGACATGTCCAGAAATTATCCAGCCATACACTATGAAAAACAGAAACATTTATTGAAGAAGATACAAGATACAAGAAACACTGGACATAAGACAATGAGGCCTCAGTCCCCTTCAAAGTAGGCACCTCGGGACCTCACACAGTTCAAATTGCTATCAGTTGCCCTGTTGTATTTTCTTGAATCTCATCCATGGTCTGAAATCTCTTTCCTTTCAAAGGTGATTTTAGTTTTGGGAAAAGCCACAGGGCACCAAATCTGGTGCCCTTAGTTTATAATCTGGGCTTTAGCAGGGCTGAGTCACCTGGGTAATTTGATGTTTCACAAAAAAACTCTGCATGAGACATAATGTGTGTGTGGGTGTGTTGTTGTGATAAAGCTGCCAATCACCAATTGTCCATAGCTGCAGCCTTCTGAATCATTCCAATAGTTTCTGTGAAGGAATGTTCAAGTTTTATGCACAATGCGATACAGATTTGTTGCTTGTCTTGCTCAGTCATTTTGAATGGAACAGTTACACAGTGTACATGCTCACTCAATGGAGTCCACTGCCCCCACTGACTAGTACAGTGAAGTCGTCATTGTTCATGCATGGGCATTCCATTCCACTCTCCTTGGCTGCCAGGTTACATCGATGTCACACAAACCATTGTGATTATATTAACAATGGCTGGAATTTTTCTGGACAGACCTTGTATATTGTAATTTATCAAAAATGTTTTAGATTAGTAGTTAGAGAAAAGGTACTTACGTAATGTGAAGATTCTTCATATTGTTCTGGCTCCAGTCTTCCTCTTCAGGTCTAGGAGTCATCTCTTCATGGTTTTCATTGTCAATTGTGCATTCATAGCTGATTTCCTATCTCCCACTATGAGAAAAAGTAGCAATGCTATTATTATTTGGGAGGCAATGGCTCTTGTGAAACTTGTATTGAAATAGCATAGATTTTTGCCTCTGCAGTTCTCCAATACCATTTATTTAAATCTGGTTACATCATTACTCATGGCGATGCATTATCCATCATCCATTGTGCCTCATGTTAATGCAAGCTTCCAATATCTCTCTAAGATTGTCTTGTGCTTCATTAATTATGATCACAAATACAATACTTTCCCAGAGTATGGGGGAAAATGTGAAATGTATTTGTTTTCTGGTCATGTTAAATTTATCATTCAGAATTTTATAGTATAAATGTAGCCATAGCATATTGTCCAATTACAACTTCCTTGAACTCTTTAGGCTATAGTTAGTGTATTACTAGAATGTAGTTTTTTTTAAATACTGACTGTGCTCCCCAGCACTGCTTTCTGCACACTATCTCCAGAAAGCCAGTTCGTCAAGGAGCCAGGGGTGGAACAAGGAGAGTAGTACAGACTATCCATGCAAGGACTGATTATCCCTCTTCAGGTTTGGCTTAAGACTAACCTCATAAAATACAGCATTATCATTTAAATAAAGGAAAGAGAGGCCATCAGTTGGAATAGACCATGGCATTGCAGAACAACAATCTCAAAAGCCCTTATGTCCTTGCGGGAAATGGGTATATTCTTGAAGTATGATCTGACATGTGGTGAGAAGTCTGTGGACGGGATGGGATGACCAATGTGAGTGCCAGTGAAATGAGGGGTGGAGTGTGACATCTCCTGTCACTCTTGCTGCCCTTGAGTGGTATAGACAAAAAGTGGTATCATAGTAGGAACACTGACAAGTAAATCCATGCAGCCTGCACCCAAGTTTTGACAATGGACTGTGTCTCCCAGAGCAGTAAACTTATCCCATGTTCTCTCTGAGTGAGAGTCATCACAAACACCGTTGTTTCCAGTGTCAGCACTGATCTTGCTTACTCAGTGAAGGAAATGCAGCACTGGTCTGCAGTGGGAAATCTATTGCTAGGGTGCAGCCACAGGGCTCGGGGACAACCACAGAGAATCATGTTTCAGAGATCTGGAATCCAGGCATGCAGTAGAGGGCAGAGGAGTTCTCTGAGTGGAAAACCTGAGGCTGGATCCAACGTAGGACCTGGAGTTAATACAGGAGCGTATCTGATATTGGGCTATCTTGCCTGAATAGCAGTGCTGACCTCTTCTGTTCATGTCAAATAATGTTTATTGTTTAGAGCTTCTAAATGTTGGGGTGACTTCCTATACACCAATAGATAACTAATATAGTAATTGTTCATACACAATTTATTTTTTCACTTTAACACAGAAGTGGTGTGTGGGTTGCTCCTGTGGCAAGAGAGTCAGAGGGACGCAAGTACTTCAAAACGGGGATGAGAGGGTGTCCTGAGCTGAGGGCCCAGGCCAGAGGGCAGTAGCATACGAGGGCTGACAGTGTAGTAGGTCCAGCAGTAGCAAAATAACGAACAGGTTTTTGTCTATTTATATAACAACATGTCAGAAAGTTGATCCTGTATGCTGAGGTTAATATAGTTTAAAAACTCTAAATTATTTACTTAATTATATGTGGATGTCTAAGTAAGTATATATAGAATATTTAAGCAATAGATCAAATAAAATTTAGAAATGATAAAGCATAAAATAATTCAGAAAAAATGATATTCAATGTTAGTAAAACTAAATAAAAGGTTATTGAGGACCAGCTGTGCACATCTGGATAACGTAGACATGCAAATCTTTGTCTCAGGTTCTTTCTTTTTGCAAAAAGCTAGACTAAGGCAAATATTATACAAAACACCTTTGCCAAGACACCTTATTTTTCTTGACATGTAGTTATTTACATATATTCAATAAGAATCTGTTCTTTTTCCCAATAAGATATAACTGAACAAATCAAATTTGTAACCAGTGGCAGGACAGAAATGTCACATTTATTTTATTTTATTTTTTGTCGTGATTGCTTCATTTGCCCATTCAATCCTGGGGTCCATTAGGTTTTCAACACAGACAAGAAGAAAATCTCCTACCCTGAAATAAAAAGTTGTTTTAAACCCTTTGCAAAGATGAGCGCTGCTGGTGAGATATTTTATGAAGTAGGGGCAGATCTGATCTAGATCATCTAATCTAGGTCATCATGAGAACGTGAGGATGCAGCGTATCAGGATTCATGTAAGTGTTTGTGTCTCACTGGGTATCTATAGTTGTAGCAAAGAAAAGTGAAAACAAGGCGCAAGTTGTTCTGGTCACAGAAGTTGAACTTGGCAAGAGACTTCTTGGGTGACTACAGTTTGCAGTGACACTGGGGATAGAACAGAAGTTTGTCACAGGGGGATCAGGGATAGATTGGAATCTTTGATGACAAATCCAGCAGTCTAAAAGGTTACCCCCCTGTCTTTCCTGGCCAATGCCAGCATAAAGGAAAGAAAAAGAAGAAAGAGCTTCATGTCTAGTTGAAGTACGAAGTCTTGATCTGGAGTCTTGGGTGGAAGCAGTCTACCTTGATGTCAGCTTCCTTGTCATTTGGATGTGGGGGTCTCCAGTGTCTACAGGGCCAGCTGTCAGGCTGAACCTTCTTTAGCTGTGACATGATGTTTATTCAAGGCTCAGTTCTCTCTAGTTTTGCAGCAGTGTCAGTAGCCAGTAACTTTAGGGAAATAATGTTTTGTAAGGTCCTTTCTAAGGGGGTTTGAGAGCTCCCTTTCTTTTCTTTTAAATTAATATTTATTGTATTTTTTCCCAATACCATTCAGTCCTCTTATACCTTCCTCTCCCCAGCAATCCCTGCACTGTTGTCCATGAGTTCTTTTCCGTTTTGCTCAGTCCCTCCAGCCCTGCACTTCCCCCCTCACTAGCTGTCATCTGTTCTCCATCTATGGGAGAAATGTCACATTTAAATACACATATCATTCAATTAGATACAATAATCCTGTTATCAAGAAAAAAGGATTACACAAGCTCTCTCAGGAAAATAATCTCATACCAGTTTTGTGGCTTATAAAATCCAAGCCTTGTAGAATTACCCTCATAAAGTGTGCCCTCTTGGAAGACAATTTTAAATTATGAAAAAAATGTAAAAAACAAATATCATCAGTAATTTGTATTTGATTCTATCCACAGCAATTTTTTAGTATGGTACATTTCAGATAATTTTGTAAGTACAAAATACTTATTTACAAAAAGGTTTTATAGGGATATTCATTTCAGTATTGTTTGTTACAGCAATAATCTGCTTACAATCTCACTACTTATCATTCAAAAAACCTGGAGATTTTATATATGTATAACTTTATTTATGCACATTTAAAATGTATGAAATGCACATTTTACATATGCATACATAAGATAAAAATATACATACATATATTTATATTTTACATAATTTTAAGTATTATTAGTCTACTAAAATACTTAAGAATAGAAAGGTACTGTTTTTATTACTCATAAGGAGTAAAAATTGTTTAGCAACAATATATATGTTTTTGTATATGTGTAGTTTGTATTAAAAATTCCTAAAATTATGTGTATGTTTTAAAACATTTTAAAACAGACAACACTGCTACATGCATTAAGTATATACTTTTTTATTTTGTCTTTTCTTTATATTTTTATTGTTTGAATATTTTGCAGCAACCATCTATGAATGCCTTATTCTTACAAAAAACTAATAAAAGTAAGTTCAGAAAAAATTAATACCAAAAATAATATTTTGGAAGTATGTTTACAGTAAGACAATCCCTTGTTTTATTATCAAGTGAATATAGAATGTTGTCTATCCTAAGCATATATATGGTTTAGGAAAAACTAAAGACACAACAAAAGCACATTTTCTGGGTGATATCATCTTGCTAATCCATTGTCAGTGTGGAGTTACTTGTTTTCCAGGAGTGGTAATGAGGTGTGCTGACCCAGTTTGTCTTCTCTCTCTTCAGTGGATATCTGTGCCACTCCTTCTATGATATAAAGAGCTGTATATTCATCAAAATAACAAAATCTTTCCTCTTGTCATTTTGATTCTACAATCTTGGTATATATTTTATCTTATATCATATGGGTCAATTGAAAATGGTTAATAGGCATGCATTTTATAGCTGTTGGTGTCACAGAGCTGGCTGATATGCACACGCGGCACCATGCACAAAAAGACAGACATACAGACATCACTTTAAAGGCCTCAGAACTGATATAAAGTGAAATAAATGTTGGCAGCAGAGAAGAGCCATATTCTTTAACTTGCAAAGGATTTGCTTTTATTTTATCATTTTATAGGTGATAATTCATATTCTTTTTACTATATACATTGTATCTGGCCCATGCTTATATGTGTGAACCTTTGAAATTGTTTCAAATTATAAAAGTCCACTCAATTCAGCAATGTTTTACTCAGTTGTTTAAAACATAGCTAAGTGAAATAAGCCCATCAGAGAAAGACAAATACCCTATGATTTCACTCATATGCAGAATCTAATGAACAAACTGACTTAACAAGCAAAATAGAGACAGACTCATAGATGGAGAGCAGGCTGCCAGCTCTGGGAGGTGGCAGAGCGTGGGGGAGCGGGGATGAGAGGATCAAGTAAAAAAGAAAAAGGGCTCATGGGCAGGGACAATAGTGTGGTGACTGGGGGTGGAAGGAGTGAGTGGAAGTAGAAGAGGGTAAAAGGGGGATAAGTAGTAAAGGAAAAAAATATAATAAAAACAAACTATTAAAAAAATTTGTGCCTGAGAAAGCAGACTAAAGAACATAAGACTGACTAGGATACAGTTTGGTGCTGGCCCCTGAACGCGTCCCTAACGGCAGTCAGTGGAAGCCGGAGACCGTGACGCTCCTGCTGTCAAACCGAACTTTGACGGCAAGCGTTTGTCAATGGCCTCATCTGCATCTGTGAGTTGGGGCTGCACATTGACCTGATATCTATGAAGAAATATAAACTTATGCTTTGGATTTTATCTATAAATAACATCATAGAAGTTGTTTTATCTTCTTTTTTAATCCTCACTCGAAGACATTCTTTTATTGATGAGAGAGAGAGAGACAATTGTTTACCTCCCATGCCCACCCCAACTAGGGATTAAACCCTCAACCGAGGCAGGTACCCTCAGCAGGGATCGAACTCGCAACCTTTTGGTGTATGGGATGACGTTCCAACCAACTGAGCCACACAGCCAGGGCAAATAACATAACAGAAGTTTAAAAATTACACGTGCTCTCTACCTCTCTCACTTTTACCACATTTTACTACTATTATAAGTAATCAAAACACCAAAGTAGAATTCACTAGTCTTAGTACCTTAAAATTTGTAAGACTTATAACAATTTTTCATATTAAGGGAATTTTTAATAAATAAATATGAAGTAAGAGCAGGACATGGCTTTAAAATTTAATACCTATAGTCATGTTGAGGATCCAGAAATGAAAACCAGCATTTTGCAGTATGAATTAGAAATTAATAAAAATGATTATATTCAGAAGGGATTTGGTGTGAATTTTTTTCTCCATTTTTCTTTTTTTTTTTTTCAGAAAAATCTATATATGATCTCTATAAGAAAGTACAGTACTAGCCCTGGCTGGTGTAGCTCAGTGGTCTGAGCACAGGCTATGAACCAAAAGGGTTGCCAGTTCGATTCCTTGTCAGGGCACATGCCTGGGTTGCAGGTCAGGTCCCCAGGGGGACCACGTGAGATGCAACCACACATTGATGTTTCTCCCCATCTCTTTCTCCCTCCATTCCCTTCTGTCTAAAATAAATAAAATCTTAAAAAAAAGAGAAAGTACAGTACTATAAAAAATTAAAAAAAGAAAGTACAGTACTAAAATACTTTAAATCACAAACAAACCAAAAACAGTTGTCTTATTTTAACAAATAAATATCTCTGAAATATTATTAGATAACTTTGAAAGATATCTAATTGTATTTAAATTGTAAGAGACCTAGCAAATGATGTTTTTGTAAGATTATTTCATAAATAATGTATAGATTTTCATATATTAGTGATTAAAAGAAGTACTGAATGTAATGGTCTATTAGAACTATTTATATGATAAATGTATTAACCTGCTACCAAAGAAATATGTTCTTCAATTAATATCAAAGTCATAGGAAATAAAAATTAATAACAGTGAGTTCTTAGAAATTTTAATTGTATTAGATCTAGTTTGTTTATAGTAATACATATCTATAAAGCAGAATAAAATCCCTTATCACAATTTAAAATCATGCCCTTGTTTGAAGCAACCTGTGGACCCTTAACTGTAATGCAATGAGACTTCATAAATGTTTTAGAGAGAAAACTGCTGGATATAGCAGTGTGACTCGGAACACCTAAACAAATTAATCACAAAGGAACAAATAAGCAAACCAAAGAGACTAAGTAAAACTGATCATGAACCATTCAGATCTATATTTTGTAAATATATGTTTCAACATTATGGTAGCCAAATGAAGTGCAAATGAAGAAACAGTGGTTTATTCTTATTGTACCATCTCATGGAATTTTTATATAGTTGTGATAGGGAGAATATGTGAAAGGCAAACTAAATCAAGAGGCATTTTATTTCTGTTTCTGGGCTCTTTGTATATAACACTTATTTTCTTGCATGTTTACTAATACTCTACCCCTAATTTTGATTTACTGTTGTTAGTTACTGGCATTTTTGTGGAAGATGAACGCTTTTTTATTTTTAAATAGTACCCATTCTTAAAGGCATTGCACTCTGAAATCAATAGAAGTGAATTCCAGAATCTTAGGATCAGCCCCCTCATGTGTCTAAGAATCAGAGAGAGGACTTTAGCATTCATTGATTCATATTATCAAACCAAAGCTGATAGTTTTATTCCAATGAAAAGTTTGCAACACAAATGTTGGTTGGCTAGACATTGCCATTTATATATTTCCTTGTTATTATCTATGACTATGCTTACTGTGTTTTTTCTATGCCATCATTTTTTCTTTTCCAAATTCAAAATATTGGTTACGTCAACCCTGGCCAAGTAGCTCAGCTGGTTAGAGCATCTTGCTGATACACCAAAGTCGCGGGTACAATCTCCAGTCAGGGCACATACAAGGGTCAACCAATGAATGCATAAGTAAGTGGAACAACAAATCAATCTCTCTATGTGTCTCTTTCTCCCCTCTTCCTCTCTCCCGCAGATCATTTAAAAGTGAGGGGCCACAGTGTTGTGTGCAGGCCACGAACAGGTGCTCATCCTTGATGACAGTGCTACTGATTCAAGGCAAAATTAGGGGAAATATGAGAACAATGTAATACTTTTTCATAAAGTTGAATGTATTTAATTTAAAGGATTATTCTTTATTTTGAGATTCTATTCTTCCAACAAATGCATAAATGTTCTTTATTGTGTGAAATAAATGGTTGAAGCTTTAAAATGATATTAGTTATTTCAGTAAAATTTTAGAAATATATGTCACTATTTTAGCATGTTGAAATTTCAATGTTTTTGAAGACAATTATTCTACTCTTTATATTCTTAAATGAATATATTATATTCATTATATTCTACTCTTTATATTCTACTCTTTATTTTCTTAAATGGAAAAATCAGAGAATGTTTAAAAAGGAAAAAACATATTCTTACAAAGCTGTAGATTAATTTTTATTTTTAACTGGAGGGGAGTATTGGTTCAAATCAGTTTGAATAATGAAAGTCATGGATTCTAGAGTTGGCATGTGGATTCCAGCCCTGGCTCAGCCACTTAGTAAATGTTTGGTGTTGAACAAGTATCGGAACCTCTCTGTCCCTTAGTTTTTTAAGTCTGCAACTTCTGTAGCATAATGCTTCCTATTCCACAGGGTTAACGTGAGAATTGAATATGTGAACTAAGAAAAACTGTGTAACAGGTGATTGTTGCCATGTAACTGGTCATTTTAGAACGTTTAGGTTTTTTATCATCCACATGATCGTTACTATTATTATTATCTAGTTTAACCAAATTATTTTACAAGTGAGTCAGAAGTGTGACCTGTCGATGGTCAAACAAGTAGATAAGGTAACAAGTTTTCTATTGAGGAAAAAGAATAGGAGGAGGAGGAGAAGGAGAAACTAGTCTTCTTATTGGTTAGATTCAACATTTTTTTGAATCAGACATCAAAAGTATTATGTATGTTTTCTGTTGGCTCTTGTTCCTTTTTTTTTTTTTTTTTGCCTTTGAAAGAGTAAAACACATGTAAACATGCTCACTTAGAGTTCTGAGCAAACCTTCGTCTTTAGATTTTCAAAAAAATCCCAATACCGTGGAAAAAGTAATATACTATATAACAACCTAAAAATAAAAAGTCAGAGAGACATTTCCACCAAGAAAGACCGATGGCTCCAGCAGGCAGTATCTGAGCAAAACAAGTCCTGTTATCTAGACAGGAGCCAAATAGGTGGCCTTGTTTGCATCAAATCAAAGCTTCTGTTTCAATGGCATCAAATTCGTAGAGCATGGTAGTTAAAACCAAACTTTGATGGGTTCAAATCTTAACCTTATAATATATTATATGAGAGATAACAAGCAAGTTACTTAACAGTTCTGAGCTTCTTCTTCCGTATTATAAATTAGGAATAACTTAAGTGACATCTTCATGGATGTGTTGTGAGAACTGAATTAACCGATCCATCCAAATGATGTACTACAGTGTCTAAACATAAAACAACTTCTCAGATATTATGTTATTACTGCCATGTACTAATGTGAAATGATAATATATTTTAGGTAGTATTACTTCTAGGAAAACATAGCCCTTTTAAAAAGGTAATCTTTCATTCATTTGAGTAGTTCAGCTTCAAAAATTTAAAGAAAATTTTGGCACATGTGACTATATAATATCTATCTGTGTCACTGCAGTCTAAGAAAAAATTTCCTGGGTAATTAGTTTCAAGGAATATTGCTGAGTTTGCATATTGCTGTCCTTTACAGCACTTTTGAGAATAATTAAATACAGCTCAGAGACAGGTACTTTTACCGCAGATTTATATTAATACATTAATTAACATAAAATATCATTAATTTAGGTCTTGTCAGATGACACTGAGATCCTTCAATTTCACATACTGCCAAGTTTCTCATCTCCTGGGGAATCTCTCTATTCCTTATCAATAACTAAATATAGACCGAGTCTTTTCTACCTCTCTGCAATCCATCAATCTTCTACTTCAAAGTAGCCTTACCTGGCCACTCAGAAATCAAAGACTTGGGTGGATTAAATTTTGTCAATTTCCATCAGAAAAGAAATGTTCTTTTTCTCATGTATTGGCCAAACTGAGCTCTCTTCTGTTTACCCAGAAAATAAAGATATTTGTAAATATGTTAACCATTACTATTTTTAAGAAGTCTTTTTCATTAAATTATATGATGTTAACTTGTAATGATTTCATTATTTCTATTTTAAATGAATTAAATATTTTAAGCACTTATCAGTTTTAATTTCTAATATGGCAAATATTGAGAGATATAATCTCCATAAACAAAACTTCTTTGGGATTTTCAATAACTATTCCAAGTGTAAAGGGGTTCTGAGAACTGTTGTTTTAGGAACTAAATGAAATGTTATCTTCTAGAATAATTCATACACAAATAATCATTCAATAAATGTTTTTAAAAAATTACATTGTGATATGGCAAGATAAAATAATTTTATTGTTATATTTCTTGTTCTTATAATATTTTGAGTGATTCAATGACAACATATAGAAAGGGGAGAACTACAGTCTAATTATTGGGTTGAATAGGAATTGACCTATATAAATATTATGATGACATTTTGACCACATAAAAATTAGAAAGTTAAGACACTGAAGGTTTTGTTTCTGGGAATGCAAAGACTTAACAAGCTGGAAATTCCTTTTAGGATAGAGTTCCAGTTTTATATAGCAACAAAGGGATATTCAGATTGTGTAACAAATGAGAAGTGTTAAAAAGTAGTATAGTTCATCTACTTATATTATTTTTACTGTATGTGGTTATTTAGTATTTAATGTACTCCCTTGAGCAATTGTTTATTTGTCCTTTCAGTCAACATGTATACATTGAAAACCAGCTGTACACCAGACACTGTAATAGTATCTGGCATTCAGTGATATGTAAGGTCCAATTCCTGCCCTCATCAATATTACAGTTAAGCTATAAATAACAACAAAAAATGAGTATATCTGAAGGTAAGCTATAGGTTTTCTAACTTGCTGTTAAGCTAAACAAAATAAAATAAAAAGGAAACATAGCTTTATATTCAGTTACACCTCTGGACATTATGAACATTATGAAAACTATTATGCAATAGGGAAAATGGGATTAAGTAAGGAAGAGTAGGACAAAGGCAGTCCAGCAAATGATGTGCTTTTGAAAAGCATGAACACGAGAAGGGCAATTACAACTGGAAAGATTCCGTATGTTCTCAATAATTACCCAGGTGTGGCCCTGGCAGGATTATCAATAGAACAGAAATGGAAAGTTTGCAGAGGATTCTAATTTAAACAGAACAGCTACTCAGTGTAGAGAAAAGTGTAAATAACAGCTGGAAGCAGTTATGTGTCTCAAAAACCCAAATAGCGTTCTGCTTTTGAATATGGGTTAAAGTAAATCTAATGTGCCTCTGCTTTTTTTAGGTTCTAGAGTTCTCGAATTCTGTAGAAACAGGCTGGTGTGATTTTGGCTCTGCACAATGTAGGTACTCTTTGTTCACTGATTTGATAAAACTAATATAAACTACTGGGAAAAATTTATCTGAGAAGCATGTTATAGATTTAGCCTATTCCTATACCAGTTTTTAATAGTATACCCCTATTCCCGTCAACAGGAAAAGTCTATCACCGTGTCTATACTGTAGTGATATCATCACTGCAGAATGATAGTGCCACCTGAAAAGCACTTGAACATTTCATAAATATTCTTTCACTTACAATGAACAGTACTCCTGGAATAACAAGTTCTACCCACCTCCCAAATACGAATCGGTATATAGCTCATTTATTATTCAGAAAGAATCTGCACCTTCACATTCTCTAACTTGTATTTTTCAGGGATATTTATGCTTTCTAGTTTCTGTTATTCATGTAAAACACAGGGCCCTCAGTGATCGCTATTTGTGGGTTGCCATTATTTACCTGCCATTGTTAGTAAGCAAGATTTTGGAGGTCTCGAATTACTTTAGGGAACATCTTTAATTTTGATAATTTCCTAATTAAGAAAAAAACAACTGGCATCATGTGTGCTGACCTGTTGAAATCATGCTCTTTGTTGAAGATTATAACACCCCAATCAACCAAGTCAACAATCATGTGGAGTCAAAGATTCTCAGCATTCAAATGAAATTTAAAATCCCTTCAGCTTAACGACTCAGAGTTTACTGGCCACTGTCTATTACTGAACGCTTTTGTAACAGCACATTCAGTAATCCCTAAGCCCCAGCTCCACTGCGGGGTGTCGTTGCTGTCACACATTGCCGACACACTCATCTGGTGGCACTTTCTCCCCAACCACAGTGAACGGTGGTGCCTTTCCTCTGCCTTCTTATAGTACTACTTCTTCAGTTCCCCGAAAGCAGTCTGGTACTTTCGTTCTTCTTGGTGTCCACATAAGGAAGAGCAATACATTTTTCTTTGACATTTTTGTTGTTTTGTTTGCAAATAAAACTTTAGTATTTAGCTTTCTTTATATTTGCCATTTTTATAAATTCATGCAGTCTTTTGTAGTAGTCCTTAATCACATGCCTGTATTATCAAAATCTGTCATGAAAAAAAATCAATGCCCTACATCTATCTTTATTCATCCATTGCTGTACACTTAGATTATTTCCAAGTCTCAGCTATTGTAATTTTGCTACAATAAACATAGGAGTGCATATATCTTTTTGTATTAGTGCTTTCATATTCTTCAAATAAATATCCAGAAGTAGAATAGCTGGCTTATACGAAAGTTCTATTCTTAATTTTTTGAGGAAGCTTCACACAGTTTTGTCTCGTGACTGGTACTCAGCTGTAAAAAAGGTGAAATATTTCCATTTGCTACAATATTGTTGGACCTAGAGAATATTATGCTAAGTGAAATAAGTCAGACAAAAACATGAAAATGATATGATTTCACCCATATGTGAAATATAAAATAAAAAAATTAACAAACAAAACAAAACACCAATTCATAGATACAGACATCAGAGTGATGTTTACCAGAGGGGAAGCGACAGGGGGAGTGTAAAATGGGTAAAGGTGGTCAAGTGTGTGGTGATGGATAGAAACTAGACTTTTGGTGGTGAGCACACTCGAGTGTATGCAGATACTGAATTATAATATGATACTCCTGAAACCTACATAATGTTATTGACTGTGTTACCTCAATTAAAAAAAAAAGTCCCCCCGAAATCCATGAGTAGCTCTCCTATGTATTTTTTAAAACTTAACTCTTCTCTTTATCTTCCTTGGGATAAGAGTAATTGTATATTTAGAATGACAGTTTTTTAATTTTTATTTTAGTTTCACATACAGAAATAGACTTAGGAACTTTTTCAAAGAGTGTGTCCCTTACCAGTTGAAGCTCGTACCTTTGTCAGCTGACATATCTGCTCCCCCACCCTCTCTTAAAGGAATTTCCTTCTGTATTCTAATAGAATTTATTAGCTTCAGCGATTTTCCCACTTGTGAGCAAATACAAGTATTGTAACATATATTTCATAATTATGGCATAATTTATGATGCCATAAATTAGAGATTCTCTAACGCACTAACTTAATTTATTTTCCTGCTATTTAAGAGCTACTGGAATTGTATCTCATGCCTGGTTACTCAAGAACGCTGCAATGGGGGGTACCGCATAACCTTTGCTAATAGGCTTTAAATGCAATTAGATTCTACCTGGGAATCATAATAAAAATATCAAGTAAGGAAATTTTTTTTAAGTTAAGCATGCAGTATGTTATTTTCATGGTGGAGATGAATTTTCTGGTTTCTTGTTTCGTTTTTCTGATTATCTAAAATGGCCAATAGTGTGATATCTGCCATTTTTCTTGGATAACTCAGCTTCCATTTTTCCTTCCACCACTTTCTCCTGGCGTGAGATACAACAAAGCACAAGCTTAGAGGTCTCATTTTTGAATGTGGTTACTTCTAAGATAATAGTTAACACATTAGTTATGTATTGTTTACCTTTTTCATCTATAGGTATCAATCCCTAAATAGTTTTATTTAATATACAAATTAATTGCTTTGCTTTAAGAAAATTAATGCAAAATTATACTTCCTTTCCATAATGTAGTAGGGACATATGAAAATATTAACAAGTTTATAAGTGTTTTAGTGAGTATTTTTTTTTGTTATCTAATAATTTGGTGAGTTTTAATTATTCAGTTTAGAGAGTATGTTAATGACCCTGCTCAGTGGATTAAGTGCTGGCCTGCAAACCAAAGGGCCGCCGGTTCAATTCCAGCACATGCCTGAGTTTCAGGCCAGGACCCTATTAGGGGGCGTGTGAGAGGCACCCACACATTGATGTTTCTCTCTTTCTGTTTGTCCCTCCCTTTCCCTCTCTCTAAAAAATAAAGTCTTTAAAAAATAATTTAAAAAGTACATTAACAAGCTTACAGCAACATATTAACCTCTATCTGTTCTTATTTTATGTGATTGCTGATAGTCAACTTTTTCTTGCGACTCCAATTTTGTTGGATTGTTAACAGAGCAGCAGTTGAAAATACTTGTACATTCCATTTTCCTAGAGTCAAATGAAATAATTGCTTTTGCAATACTTTCCAGAGGAAATGTAATGTGCTTTTTGATTATCATCTGACAATTCAAATACAGAATTGCCATTTTTCTTTGATTTCCCTTTTATATTTTATGAAATATTAAAGTTCCACCCCAAAGGATCCTTAAAATAGAACAAGTGTTACCTGCAATTGTGTATAGAGCAGCACTTGGAGTAGCCTCATTCCTCGCAAGTTCAAAACCAGAAACATTGTTAGTCACTTAGCAGCCAACCCACGGCCACTCATATGTTTCCCTGTCCCCAACATTCTCAACCCATTGTGGAAGCTGAATATACTTTCTGTCATTCTGTGGAGTAGGCAGAAGTGCAGCATGTTACTGAACATAAGTTACTGAAAGGTTCTGGGTCAGGATTTCCAGCAGTGAGGGAGGAGCTAAGAAGGAAGAGGATGGGGCTGGAGTCGGGGAGAGTGGGGGAGTAGGGAGGGAAGGGAGGTGAAGGGTCTGACTAGGAGGAAGTTAGGTGACACAGTTCTCCTTTTTTTTTTTCATATGACATCATTGTTTCTGTAGGTAATGCTCTGGGCTTCAGGGGCCGTCTTCTAATTCGGAGATAACTAAGCCCAATTGCTAAGGTGACAAGGAGAAAGAAAGAACCTCCATCACTGGTGACATGATTGTCACAACAACCATCCCCAGAACTGCTCCACCATAGCACTTATTGGTCTGTGAAAAAATAAATCCCTTTGTTGATTTAAGACACCTTTGATTCAGGTCTTCTAATACAGTTTAACATTCTACTGTTTTCATCCTATGGATAAAGTCCTTAATTTCTTTAACCCTAGTTATTCACCCCCGATTGGAGCTTCCATTTTGTTTAGATTTCTTTCCCTTAAACATCTTCCTTTTAAACCTTTTATAATTTTATTTTTATTTCCTTCCTACTGGAAGTGGGGAAGATGAGAAGCACTAAATATAAAAGGATGATAAATTGAGAGGAAAGACTTGGGCTGATTGTGGCACTCTACTTCAATTATATTTAATAGTGTTGACTCTGTGAAGAATATTATAGAAATCAAGACATAAAAAGCAATGAATATTTATCATTTTTCATATCACTGGCCAGTATGCTAAGTGCATATCACACTAAATACACATTATCTTCTACAAATGGGCCTATAACTTCCCAGAACTTTGTTTAATAAAAAATACAACATTAAAAAAGTATTTGAACATTTTTTACAGCCCACTAACTCAATAATGTAAAAAATATTGCTCTTTAAATTTTTCTGAAAACCACACTTAATCTCTATCTGGGGTCTCATTCTACATGATAGCAGAACACTTTCTACTCTTTTATCAGAAAATTCTCTTCCAAGGAAGTTTACTGAGAATACAGTATATTTTAGAGGTTAGTTTAGTTAAACTCAGGCTTTTTCCTCTTCACCTTTTTTTCTGTGGTGATGACTGTGCTCCTGTTTCTTTTTTTTTTATGGCATTTTGATATTACATGAAGGAATATATTCACCTACATCTGCACTGGGACCTTGTAAGAAATAAAATTACCTCACTGTTAGCTTCAGTTATTGATATCTCTTCACACCGGCTCTTGTCAATATCTCCATCATCCTCTTGCACTCTGGGTAATGCTCAGCTGTATTTTATTAACATGATTTCCAATCCATTTCAGCTCTGGCTTGCCATCAGTTTCTCCCATACTCTTCTAATGGTCCAAAGGACAGTTTAGTGGCTTTCCTTCATACAGGACATTTGAGAATATCAACTAGTCCTCTTTGTTTCTGACGTTCCCTACAATAGTCTTATTCCAGGCAGGACTCAAGGCAGATAGCTGGTCTGTATCTTATCTTTTTGAGATCCAATATGATGTGTTAAGAAAGAAAGAGGTATTGAATATGCTACTGAATGCTTAGAAAATTTGAAAGCAAAGTTAAGTATGGCATAGAAGGTAACATTCTTGCCATACATTCTTGAACATTCTTGTTTATCATGGGCATATGGCAATAGAGCTAAGTGGAAACACTCAACACATTAACTTTGACACTGCTGGGAACATTCAGTGGAAATGTAATTCATGTTTCCTAAGAGTAGAACTGCCAACAATAGTTTAAGCAGAAATGTATCATCCTTCTTTTCTTACTACTACATTCCAGTCTTCATCAGTAACTTTCCCAATTCCCCCCCTACAAATACATCTTTAAGATGCTTTCCATTACAACCAGATCTCCATGACCAAGCTCCGCTAATAGGGAAGGCAGAATGTGACTTTATCATTATTATTCTCACTTGGAAATTTAGGAGAGATTCAAATTTTTAGTTTTTTCATGGTAAATAGATCAAGTAAGTATAGTATTCTATTTAGCTTTTTTAGTAAGTAAAATATCATGTTCACAAATTTGATTATAACATTTTTAAGTAAAGAGTTTAGAAATGGTCTAAGTCCTACCCCTTATCTGAAGGAGGAATCATTTTTGTAATATTCCTAAGAGAGTATTAATCATGGTTCTGGAATACTTCTGGTCAAATTCTATTTTACATTTCTGTGATTTCTTAAAATTCATAATAATTTTTTTTACTTAGGGAAAGTATAAAAGAATATATGACTGTTAATTCCAGTTATTTAGCAGGTAACATCTTCATCTGTGCACATTTTTTGTAGAAAGAGATATTTCCTATTATTACAACAAACAGAACTTTTAAAATATTACAAATTTCTGGAAAAATATTTGCTCAAAAGTGTACTAGCTATATTTTTATTGTTATGGTTAATGGATTTGAATTCACTTTGAAAGAGGTAATAGAGCTGGAATTGGACATTTCACTGCCAATCATTTTTGCCCAGGGGAGAAAATTTTAAAGAGCAAAATAGCTTTCTCCTCTTTGAAGCTGATGTTTGATTATAGGCAAAACCCAAATAACCTGGCCATCTATAGATAATTCTAGTGTGAGGATATTTGAACTTGCATAATATTAATATTTGCATAATAATCATTTGAGTAGAGCAGCTGACTTCTTAGCCTCTCTGTATCCTGAAATTTCTACCTTGGTGCTGGCCATTAAAAAAAAAAAATCAAGCCTAGGTTACCAAAGCTATTCCTGATATTGGTAAACACCTTATATGCTCAATTGCTGAGGACATTTTATTGTTAGGGCCCAAAATATTGAGTACTTGTATCATCTGACATTTATCTCCCCACGATAAATACCTGAAGTGGTTTGCCTGTATACTGCGTCCTGGAGCAACAGAGGAAACACAGATATTCTTTTATATACAAGTCTGTTTCTGGAAAACTTTATACTTTCTGGTTGTTCTTTGAGGATTTTCCTTTGCTAGGTTGCCATTTCTCTATTCTTCAATTAGTCCATATCTGAAAAATTTGCTGGTTTCTCATCATGATTAATTTTATCAAATTTTCATCATTAATTTATTGACAACCCAAGGAATGCTCCAAGTATAGATAGATTAATGTATAGAAATCAAGTTAGATCTATCCTTTAAAGCAAATACTCCTTTTGGAATATGGAAGGGTTTTAATCTTTTCTATCAGAAAGCCTCTCACCTTTTTTCTTTTCATATCAAAAGAAAAAAATACACCTGAATACCTGTGCACCTGCATGAGTAATGATTGCCACAATAATGCTGAGTAATGAGCCATTACAAAATCTTATCAGCATAGAACAATAAGCATTGATTGCTTGCACATCTGGAGTCAGCTGGGGATTGGTGAGATGCTTCTGCTGATCAAAACTGGGTTTAATTAAAATTCTAGAGATTGGCTGGCTATTGGCTGATCTAGGTTGTCTTTGGTTGGGGTGATAAGAATGGTTGCCTTTACTCCCTATTTTTTTTTTTTTTCTTTTGAGATAATCCAGGACTTGTTTTGGCTACTCCTGGCAAACACATAGGAGCATAAAAAGGCAAGTGCAAATGAGTAAGCAGTTTTCAAGTTTCTGCATGTACAATTACTAACATCGCGCTGTCTAAAGACCTAGCATTAGAATGGCAGTGCACTGCAAACTTACATGATTGGAGAGGATGCATGGAGGTGTGAAAATCTGAGGTCAGTTTTGCAATTTCTATGCACATGCTTAAGTCAGAACAAATGAAAAGAGAGTGTGAATTCAATTCTATACCAGAAACACTGGAACATTTAAAAGAAGTATAAAAGATGGTTTGTACAACAAACAAACTCATATGTATCCTTTATAGCAATGATAATATTAAAAAGCTGGTTAGTGACCATTTGCAGAAGCCACTGACATATTGCATTCCTAGTGATAGTTAAGTTACATTTCAGCATTGTTCCAATTTTGCAATAAGGCATTATGAGGAAAAATTGTTCAAAAATTATACTAGTTATATCTTCTTGTCACAATTATTTGGAATTGAATACACCTTGAAAGAGATAATGGAGCTGGAATAGGACATTTTCACTGCCAATCATTTTTGCCCAGGGGAGAAAAATTTAAAGAACAAAATATCTTTTCCCTCTTTGAAGCTGATGCTTGATTTGAGGCAAAACCCACATCTACATGGTGATCAGTTAAACTCAGAGATGAAAAACCCAAGTTAGGCTTAAAACACTTTACCGTGAGAGTTGATGAACGTAAAATTATGTTAAATAACTTTAGAGTTGTTCTGAATCTGTTGCTGGTTGTCTAGCTTTTTACAATCTTTTTGAGATAAATCTAGAAACATGACAGATTCTCTCTCCCTCTTTCTATCTCTCTTTCTTCAGTGAAAAGACAGGT
>PVJI01013867.1:0-46223 GCA_004026765.1 Micronycteris hirsuta | reverse complement strand
GGTTTCTCCCACAGTCAGGTCTTGGGGGGAAACCGGGCTGTGTTCCAGGGCCTCCTCAGGGCAGCGGTGGGCGCAGGCGGCTCGGGCCTGGAAGGTCCCCCCCCAACTGGCCTCCCTCATGTCAAAGGCAAGAAACTGAGGCCCCAAAAGCTTGGAGCTGAAGTGAAGCCCATTTCTCCGCTGGGGAGAACTGACCCAGGCAGGAATGGAGGAGCCGACAGGAACACTTTTGGGGGAGGTTTTAGGGGGAGGGGTTGCCTGCTAGGTAAGCAAAGATTGCTAGAAGGAATTTCCCAGTTTGCCTCCACGGTTCAGATGGACATGCCTTTTGTGCCAGCGATCCCGTGACTAAGAATTTGCACCTGGGAAAGGTAGGGGGCACGGGCGGACGGTGCGCACAGGGTGTCCCAGCAGGTTCTCTCTCCTTTTCACCCACGTTTAAAGCCTGCCTTTTAAAACATTTTTTTTCCCCAAAGGAAACTACTTAAGTGCCTAAAGGAGGTTGAGCCGGCCGCTGTGAGAGACCATCCACAGGACAAAGACTGACATCTCAGAAGGCCAGGCTTTGGAGGTAAAGGAGGGGGCGCTGGGTGGAGCCTTCGTCCTGACACAGGCGCAGATCCCGGAAGCTCCGCCCCAAGCCGAGCTCCACAGCGTTTGCCCTTCTCCGGGAATCCTTCGCGAGGCCGAGGCCGGTAGCTCTGCGCCCCTCAGTCACTGTCGAGTGTCCGTAACTCCCCATTCACGAGGCCTCGGAGGGGCGGCGAGGCTGTCGGGGCCTGGTCCTCCCCCGCAAAGAAGGCTCCGCGCAGCACAGGGCCTCCTCCGCGTTCCCCCACGGGGCCGGGGTCCCAGTGAAGGAGACGGGAAGCCCTGGAGGACCTGCCCCAAGCCCCTTCCCCGAATCTCCTGCAGCGCATTTGCTGCTCCGCGCCCCTTCTGCGCACAGGCTGCGGACTCCCTTTTCCGGCCCCATGCGGCCTCTTGGAGCAGGTCTGGCTCGCCACGCTCTGCGTGGAGTGGAAAGAGGCCTTGACAGGACCATCCGTTCCCCCTGACCCTCCGCATGGACCTACGGAAGGACGGTGGTTCTCGGGGAAGCCCGAAGTCCCTGTCCACTCAGTCAGGGGCCTTGGGTTCTGGGCCTCACAGCTCACGTCTTAGCGCCACTGCCTCGGGCACCTCTCCGGAAAGCCCTGTCAAGCCTGAGTTTAGCCAAGTGCAAGACCCAGACATCCCACTGTTTCACGAGGCCACACCGCATGTTTCGGGGCTTTTTTCCCCTCAAGACCTCCCATAAAAGATGACAATGCTCACTTGGACCTTGAGGTTATTAAAATCTCACTCCCTTTGTTCTCTGCCGGTGGGGTATGCTTGGCACCAGGGTGGACGGGAGCCACGGTCACAGGGGATAGGCCCCCAGCGCACTCGACTTGAACTGAGGAGTTTGGTTTAAAGGCCCAGGCACCCCGACAAGCTCCCTCCTGCACAACTGGCTCAAAGCTTCTGCACAAGCCCGGCCCCCACACTCCTCCCTGGTGCTGCTCCACATGACTGGGCGGGACTGTCTTCTTCATCCTCAGTCTGGTCCCCCACAGAGAGCTGGCGTGGGAGTTAGGAGGGCCCAGCTCCCCACCTCCCAGTGGAAGGGAGCCCAGGGGGTGGGACTCCTCCAGGCCCTGCTCCGTGCCTTCCTGCTGCGCCCCGCTGCCCCCTGGTGTCCACGCCTGCGCTCCTGCATTCGGCCCACGGGGTAGGGCCCCACCTGGGGCTCAGCTGGGGAGGCAGGGGCAGGAGGAGCAGGAGGGGCAGGAGGCTGCCGGAGTGGGTTCCAAAAGGCTAGGACATACGTGGAGAAAAGGAAATAGCGTCCTCAGCCAGTGTTTGAAGAGGAAAAGGACCTGGGGTTGACTGACAGGCCCAGAGTACGTGGTTTAACCCCCTACACCCCAGGGCAGATCAGAATGGAGCTGAGCACCTCCCCACACCCTGCACACTCCCGACACGTGCACACCCCTGCACACCCTCCCTGCAAACCCACCCTGCACACTACACACCTTATACACATACAGCCTACAACACCCCACAACACACACACACGACACACCCACTACACTCTCCAGCCACACTCCACACCCATGCTTTCCCGCACACACTCGACCCACACATCACACACGCACACGCACTCTGTGACTGTCTCTGCAACATCCTTCCCTCCTCAAGTCCCCTTGAAATCAGGGTCAAGGTGACATGCAGCCATCTGTCAGGTGGGAGACTCAGGGTTTGCGGGTCACCCCCCTTCCCAACACCCCGACGCAGGGCAGGGTCCCGCCCGCTCCTGAAGGGCCCCATGGGGAGGTCCGAGGAAAGGACTGGCTGTGGAGGAGGAAGAGGCTGCTTCTGCCGTATTTCCGCCTCCTGCACGGTGACGCGTGGAGGAAACGGGGCCCACCCCCACCCCCGCCCTGCCACGTCTCTTTCCCAGAATGCTGGGGGCTTGGCCCAGGACATGGGTTGGTATCACTGTAGTTCCATGAAAGCTACTTCTGGGAGACTGTTTCCCTCCCCCCTCCAGGGTACTGATTCCAGGCAGCTGAGGCCCGCCAGCCCCCTGGCCCCCGCAACCGGAAATCACCACCGTCTCAGCCGCGCCTCAGCCAGGCTGTTTGTTTGTTATTTACTGCCACCTGCTGGTCGACCCTGGCTACTGCGCCCCATACCAGCACAAAATGGTAAACCTCTCTAAAGGCTGGGGAGGGGATAACGAGGGGACGAGGGGACGGGGGTATTGTCCCTACTGGCCGCACCCTGCACTTCTTGGGGAGAGGAGTGAGCCCCCTCATCCCGACCTAGCTTGCCTCCTTGGTAAACTCCGTTAACTTGCGCCAGAGAGGCCCTGTTTCCAGAGAGGCCCAGAGAGGCCCTGTTGCGCCAGAGAGGCACAAGATGGAACGGATGTCTGCTAAGCCTTCTTCAGGTTCCAAAAATGTATATTCTAACATCTCTATGGCTCGACAATAAATTTAAAATTGCTTGGCAGGCAATGGTGCCAGGAAGTAATTTTTTGGAAACTGGGTTTTTTTCAAGTCTAGGAAAGTACATGAGCCCTGGGGCTCTTCCCAGGGAGGAGTGCGTTTGTGTTCGTGCGGCTTGGCCCCTCCAGAGCGGCCGCCCCTTCCTGTCCCCCCGACTCCCCGCCCCGCCGGCTCGGGGAACCAGGAGTGAAGACAGGGCCGAGGTGCCCACGCGCCATCGCGGAGAAGACATCCTGGCAGGCTCATTGAGCGAGCTGTGCTGCCGTGCCCACCACCAGCTCGCTCGGCTCTAAGCACGCATCTTACCTGTTCTAATCCAGGTATTAATTCGTGCGGTCTTCCCAACAAGCCCATCTGACAGATCAGGAGACCAAGGCACAGAGAGAAGGAGTAACTTGTGCAAGGCCACACAGCCAATAGGTGCAGGGCCCAGATTTAAAGGCAGATGATCTGGCTCTGGGGCCACTTGCCCAGTCTGTGCTCTGTCCCTGCCCTTTGGGGAGGGGGCAGCGTGAACTCTGCCCCCCACTCTGTGGACCACTCACAGCGCGCCCTTGGGTGAGTCACTTTACCGCTCCCCTGGTGTTCCTTCCTCTCTGAAAGGGAACTGGCCTCTCAGGCCCGAGCTGAGAGCGAACCCCTACATGGCCGTCACCCGGCGCCTTGAGGCCCGAGGCCGCCCGTTCTGGGCCACGGTCGCAGGTGGCCCAGCCCGGTGCAACCCGGACCTCCCTCTGCAGGCCTTGGCTGGTGTGGAAGACAGCCGTCCTCCCACGGGGAGGTGGGCGCTGATCCTCCCTTGGGCGTGGGCTGGTCATACTGACCAGTCTGACGGAAGCTTCGCAGCTCACCCTGCCCTCCACCCAACCACCGCAGCCGCCCTGGACACCCTGGGCTGCTGGTTTCCCAGAACCAGGCAGAAGGCTGGCGAGCCTGAGGCTGCTGTGCTGTGGGGAACCCAAGGCAGCCACGTGAAGAGGCTGCCGGGACAGAGCTGCCTGACCCGCCCCCACGGTCCCAAGCATCTCATTGCAGGCACCAGGCATGAAAATGGAGACTCCACCCTGGACACAGCAGCCCCAGCTGTGCAATGGGTGGTCAGGGTGGTGACCACAGAACCAAGCCGACACCAGAACTGAGAACTAGACAGGGCGCCAGGGAGTGGCCCAGTTCTGTGCAGCATCGCACTGCCCGACCAAGACCAACTCAGGATGGAGTGCACTCGAGCCCTCGCTGCCCGCCCTGCCAAAATCCCAACCAGGAAATCAGGAGCATAACAAAACGCCTGTCACTGTGTGCCACAGAGGACAGACCGCCGAGGTGTGGCCGGCCGGGCCTTTGCCAGTTCCCGGTTGCCGCGGGGGCCAGACACCCAGAGCCGGCAGCAGTCACAGGGAGAGAATAAAAGATCAAAAACACACCCACATCAAAACCTGGGCGTGCGTCCCACAGGTCTCGCTGCCACCACCATCACATGTCCCATCACTGTCCTGGGGCAGCCAGCGCCCAGTCCTGGCCAGTGGCAGGCCCCCCACGGCACCTCACGTCTCTCAGGCGTGGTCTCACCTCACACGGAACAAACCGGGGCTGCGGGGCTGCGAAGAACTCACCTCACAGATGAAGAACCTGGGCCACCGCCCCACACACATCACACGGCTGGGAGGTGGCGGAGTCAGAACCGCAATGGAGGAAGCGACTCCAGAGCCCAGACCTGCCGCTGCTCCCTGGACCGTGGAGGAGGGTGGTAGCCGGCCACCTCCAGAACCCCGCCAGGCTGCCGGCTGCCTTCTCTCTCAGCCACGCGGGGCGCCTGCCTGAGACTGCCACCCCGTGCCATCCGGGCCAGGCCGGGTGCGCTCCCCTCGCCCCTCACCCTCAGGCATTAGCGGGGCCCCTCCGCGGGCCCTGGGCCCTGGGGGCAGGCAGCAATGAGCAGACACGCAGGGCGAGGTCCACCCCTGTCCCAGAACCCACCCGTGACCAGAACAGACCACAGTTCTGGACAGAGGGTCAGCCACGCACATCAACGGGAGGGGCAGGAGGGCCCGTGTGTCTCCCCTCACCTGCAACCTCCCCTGGATCTCACAGGGTGGCCGCAGGGCGGGTGGATGGGGGCCGACGGGATGGGTGCTTCCCTTTATGCCATACTGGCCCTCTGCCTCCCCTCCCCCCGTGTCCCTCTGCCCCCGCCAATCCCCTCTCCCCACATTCCCACCCTCGCTGACCCCCACCCGTCCCCTCACTCAGAGCAGTGTGGGCAGGTGCGGAGTGACGGGAGTGACGGGCGTGAGCCCCCTGCGCCCCCCTCCTCCGTCACAGCTGTGCCATGCGCCCCACTGGGAAGCCTCAGCGCCGCCTTCTGGCTGACATAGCCCAGCCAGTCTCCTGTCCCTGACCTGCTTCAGGGACACAGCCACTGCCCGAGGTACGCCACGGGCAGCGCCCCCTCCATGGGCCCGCTCACAGCCCCAGAGAGAGAGCCGGTGTGAGCGGCAGTCCCCGAGTGTGGGGGCGTCACGCTGCACCTGCCTGGGGGTGTGAGAGGACCCCCCAGGCAGCTGCACGGGCGACCTCCCGGCTGGAGGCGGCGGCTGGGGCCTCGGGGTGCAGCCTGTCACAGACGATTTCACAGCTGAGTGGGTCGGAAGCCCCCGGGGCCGCCCGCGGAGGGCGAGATGCTTCCAGAAGCTCTGGTCAGAGCGAGAAGGACACCGTGCACTTCTGGGCTCACCTCACACCCGCCAGAAACATGTGGGCTTTGCTTCCTCTTGGTTTGGGCCCCGGAAGCCCAGCCCAGAGAGAGCTCGGTGGGAACACCCAGGCCAGCAAAGGCCTGCGGTCAGTCCCACGGCCGGCGGGGGGACAGGCCCGGACAGCTCTGGCCGAGGAGGCAGCTTCGCTGAACGGAAGCATGAGGGACTGAGAGCCCCTTGCTGCCTCCGTCTCCCCATGGGTTTGGCCACTGAACAAAAAAGCTGTGCGACCTTGACAGCAACGGACCTTCTGGTGGCAAAGAGATAACACGCACGTCTGTGATCAAAGTCTCGCTTTTTATTTTATTTTAAGATTTTATTTATTTTTAAAGAGAGAAGGGAAGGAGAAAGAGAGGGAGAGAAACATCTATGTGTGGTTGCCTCTCGCACGCTCCCCACTGGGGACCCGGCCCGCAACCCAGGCGTGTGCCCTGACTGGGACTCGAACCAGTGACCCTTTGATTTGCAGCCCGCACTCAATCCCGAGCCACACGAGCCAGGGCCACGGTCCAGTTTTTTAAAAACAAGGAGCGGGGCCTCTGGGGCAGGAGCCCGTGGCTAAACGGGGCTCTGACTCATCTCCCCGCCCCCCGCGAGCGGACCCTCCGGCCTGCGTTCCCACGGGCAGCTGCCGCCCGGCCCGGCTCCTGGGGCGCAGCCCCTCTCCCCGGAAGAGACGCGAGCCTACTTTCCATGAGGAAATCTTTGTAGCAGTCCCAGCGGAAAAGTCAGAGTTTGACTTGAAAAAAGGAGCTACTTCAAAAGCATTGTCAGACCGAGGTGCGGTTCCTTGAAAATGCATAAATTACAGGGCGGCCGCTAATCAACCCCTGGCAGCCCTGCCGCGGGGGCGCGGGCGGGGGCCGCCCCGGGGAGGGACACCCGCTAAAAGACGAGCCGAATGAAAGGGTAAATGAGCGTGTTTGTTACCTACTGCCTGGACCGCGTGCGCGCCTGTGTGCACAAAATGAAAGAAAAATGTGGAGTTTTTTCAATAATAAAGAGGGAGTTGCACCGCAGGGCCCCTAAAGCTTGTGAAAAATTAAACTCGACGGATTCAAACTGTCCTATTTCCACTTCAAAAGAGAAGAGCACTGAGCTCTTCCCAACTTATCTTCAAACGCCCAGCACCCGAGAAAGTTCCCGTGGAAAAATGAAGGCTCCCGTTCCCCCAAGCACTGAGCCGGTCCGTGCCCACCAGCTCTCCCTCTCCTAATTATACCCCTGCGAGTCCATTAATCAACTGGTGAATAATTTAGGGAGCCGGGCGCTGCCTTCCGCGAGTGCAAACACACCGCCAGCAAAGCCTCGCAGGAGCCGGCCGAGGTCCCTCGCGTGCCCCTCCGTGGACAGGGAGAGGGTGGGCCGCCGCCCTCACCCAGGCCGCTCGCTCCCCAGCTCAGACAGAAAGGCTCACTTTGTCTTTCGACTCGCCAACTCTCCGCAAGTTTTTAACAAAAGCAAAAAGCTGGTCTATTGTTGGATCTTTAGTGCGCATTTAGTGATGAGAATATTAATTCCCCCCAAAAAGGGCGGCACGCCAGCTGCGCTCTGCTCCAGGTCTCCTGGGAGGCGGCTGCGCAGAAGCCTCGCGAAAACGCTCGTAATCACGCCACTTTGGGGCTGGTTTGCGCCGTGAGGGCCGCGCTGGCTACAGTGGGGTCTCATTACCAGAAAAGGCGCGAGTGACAGTCGAATCGCCCTCAAATCTCCCGCCTCCTCCCCGCTCTGCTGGGCCCTGAGGGACCTTCTCCGGAGAGAAATGTTTAGGGAGGAGGCACAGGTAACTCTCAGTAATGATCTGTCTTCCGCGTTATCTTCCCTGCACATCAGGACTCGGCTTTCAGGGGGAAGTTATTACACCGATTAAGCACCCGCTTCTTCGCCGGAAGGGCCTCGTGTCTGGCGCGTGCACCCAGGGGTGTGGGCCCCAATTTCTGAACGGCAGGAGGAAGCTCACAGGTGGGGACACTGACAGGGTTGAAGGGAGGTAGAAGCTCCTGGCACTTTGGCCAACGAGCCAGGTAGGCAGGTGTGGGACACACTCTGCTCCCGGAAAGACGGCAAACGCAAAAAGCTCAAGTCCGACGCAGACCCCCGTGGCTGGAGACACCCTCGCTGGCAGTCCCAGACCCAGCGACCCCAGGGGAGCGGAGCGGCTGGGTGGAGGCAGACATCTCCCGCTCAGAGCACGGGCCCACAGGCTCGCCTTTGGCTGCTTGTCTGCCCTGGCGGCTGATCGGACAGCCCAGGCCACACTCGAGAACGAACACAGTTGGTGCGGCCGGGCAGGAGGCTGCCTTCCAGACCACAGATGAGAGCCAGCAACCTGGGATCGGGGCGCACCTGCCGCCAACAGCCCCACACATAGCTACACGCACGGGTCCTGGGAACAGGTGGACAGTCCGGGGGTGCAGACTTCCCCAGGGCATGCCACGGCCAATAAGGAGGGCTGGTTGTTGCATTTGGTGAAAACTGGGGACCGAGACAGCCCCACGGACGTGGACAGGTGGCCGCCTTCCTCGGGAAGCTCCAGGTCTCCGGAAGTAAGAAACCTCGGCTTCGCGTGGCCCTGCAGTGGGAGTGGTGCCCGGGGAAGGAACCGGCTGTCCGTGGAGGTGGCAGCACTGGGTCCCCCACGGCATCAGCAGAGGAGGAGATCCTGACTGCGGGTCAAGCAGCATGTTCGTGCCCCCTGATGGGGCGGGGGCGGGGGCCACCCCACTCTGACGGGGTAGAGCGGCTAGGAAGACACTTCTCTAAAAGCCCGGAGCAGGCTGGTGGCTGGTTTCGCACCCATGTCAAAGTGGTTTAGAGCTGAGCCCTGGGTCACGCGCAGCCCCAGCTCCTGGCTCCGGTAGCTGCAGAGAGAAGGGGCGGGCAGAGCCCCCAGGAATACACTTGTTCTGATCACAGCGCCCGCATCGGGATGAGTTTGGGGGGTCAGACCCATGGATTTCCAAGTCCAGGCCACAGACGAAACCTCTCCCCAGGCCTCCATCCCCGGCGTGTCGCCAGGAGCCTGGGATCAAGAGCTAAGATGGGGCCCTGGGGTCCTCTGCCCAGTAAACGTGGAAGATGGGAAAACAACACCGTTATTAATTTTGTCGCTGATCCGAAAGGAGGAGGTGTTGGCAGCCCCTGCGGGGACACCAGAGAACATAACTGAGTCTGCAGAGGTCACGACTGGGAACATCACAACCTGAGGCCCCGTGGGGGGCTGAGAGGAAGTGGCTCCACAGGGAAAGGACAAAGGGACAAAGGACGGCATCTGGATCTACCCCGCTGAGCTGCTGATGGTGGTGACGATGACCTCGAGGGTGGCCTCAGTGACGAAGCTGCCAGCTCTGGATCCAAGGAGAGAGGAGAGGGCGAGAGCCCGCGGTGGCAGGAGCTCAGGGCTGGCAGCAGGCAGCCAGGAGCCCGGGGCAGAGTGCTCCCGGCGGCGAGGCCCGGAGCCTGGAGGACACTGGCCGGCTGACCCGGTGGTGAGGCTGCGGCTCAGCACCGGGGCGGCTGCATGTCGGGTGCTCTGGTGGAGACAGCCGCCTGCCCAGACGGGCCTGGGCCCTGTCCCAGGTGACGAGGTCTCTGTCTTTTCCAAAAACCTCTGCCCCTCCTTCCAGGTCCCTGAGCCTCGCGGGCTTCTGGGAGGCAAAGACGAGAACAGACGCAGGGGCGGCGGGTCCCCTGCGCTCCTGGGCATGGGGCTGGCACTGAGGGCAGGGGGATCCAAAACACTCCTGGGACCGACCGCGAAGGGGGAAGCCGAGAGGCCTCCTTCGGCCCCCCAAAGAAGGTGACCTCTGACCCCAGAGCAGCGCTAGGAAGACACTTGCTGCTGCTCCCTCTGCCTCACTCACCCAAGAAAGGAGCCGCTTGGACGGCTTGTCCCGGCCCTCTGCCCACCATGCGGACATAGCCACTTACTGGGAAAGGGGCACCTCCCCACCTCAGCTGGCTTGTCCCCAGGCCTGGCCTGGGAGGCCATGTTGGGGAGCCCAGCAGAGCCATTGGATATCCACGGCCTCCCTCCAATGCCCCTGGCAAACTCTGGGCCTGTCCCCAAATGGGTGCAGAGCTCAGATGCGGGGAGGTGACAGGGCTGAAGATGGCCCCCAGCCCCAAACATGGCACACCTACACCGAGTCCCAGACCCCGTGGTGCTGGGTTCGAGGAGCAGGGCCTCGGCTGGCAGCAGGCAGCTAGCAGAGTGTCTGCGTTCACCCCAGCCTCCTCCCTTCCAGCGGGGTCGGGAGACTTACCCGCACCTTCTTCTTTCCCGGCGGCGAGTGGCTACTGGCAGGTGAGCGGTGGGCCCTGCCAGCCGGGCCCGGCCTCCCCGAGGCTCTGCCACGCGAGCGCGCTGGCTCCCGGCCACACGTCCGCAGCCCGCTGAGGAGTGGTTAGGAACACACATGCACCCGGCCCCCCGCCACACGGCGATCAGTGAGGCGACCGGAGGCAGATGTGGCGTTGGCTGCTGTGTGTCTGTAATGTTGTGGGAAGTGCGGAAGTCCAGAGCCACACAGGCTCAACGGGCGGAAGGTCGTGGGGGGTGGGGGGCGCGGAATTCAGCACCAGCCTTGGAAGATCAAAGCTACCCAGTGCCGCTCACTTTCGCGTGTTTGGTCTCCTTTCCAGTCACCGGAAAAACAAGACGACAACGCCGCCACTTGGCCAACACCGAAGACTGCGGGGTCTCGTTTCTGTGGCCCGAGAGAGACAGGTGGAAGACGCTCTGCGCCGGACGCTGGCCAGGCGGGCGTGTCCTCCCCACCCAGAGGACGGACCCAGCCCGGCCCGCGGCGCTGCGCGGGGCACGCCAGTGCTCACTGCAGCCCCAAGTCTGTGTCCTCAGCACAGACGGCGGATGGGGGGGACACACAACGGGCCCCGCCTGCTAAGGGTGCCACCTGGGTCTGGTCCCTCTGGTTACCCCGAGGCCGTTGGGGGGCTCTGCAAGCCCGTGCGGGCACGCAGTGTATGTTACAGGATCACAGACGGGGTGCGCCTTTGGGAGCCACTTAAATGTTTACTTTTCGTAACTCCATCCTGAAAAAAAGCTTCAAAAGTACAGAAAAGTTGCAAGAAGCAAGTCGAAGAACCCCTGCAGACCCTGGGGACAGTCACCAACTGTCAGCTGTGTGAGGCCACCAGCCTGAACTGCGCGGGCTCATCTGCCCAGAAGTCAGTCACACCCGTCCGTGCCCCAGCGCCCTGCGCGGCGACGCCTCCTGTGATGCACTGCAAGTCTGCCACCCCGTCAGCCAGCCGCTCCCTCAGCCACCACACGTTCTCGAGGGGCTCAGTGCCCTGCGCCCTGCGTGACCAGAGGCTGGCGCTGCAGGAGGAAACTGCGCCTTGGGCCCCTGTCCCCGCGGCTGCCAGGACGACACTTTCCTACCCGCACTGCACACACTCCTCCCATCGGCCCTCACCGGTCCCTGCAGCCGGGGACTTTCATGTCCCCCTGGCCCCCGGGAGGCCGGGGCTCTGAGAGCGGCACGGGGCTGGGGGCGCTCAGGGTCTGAACAGGCAGGGAAGCGCGGAAGCTCGCCGTGGATGTGACTGTCGCCGGGTGCTTCCGGCTCCCACAGCCGCTGGCTGAGGAGGGAACAGACTCTCTGTGGCCTGCCCTGCACACACCTGTGCTCTGCACACAGAACTTCGCCCCGGGGACTCGGGAGAGCCAGGCCAGGACGCCGCCCAGGGCTCTGGGAGCTGACGGCTGGGAGTGGGCAGCCCGCTCTTACGGCTTCCTCGTCAGCTCGCTGCATCTGGAAGACGGCGGGAAGGCCCTGAGCATCCTGCCGGGAGGCGTCCCGGCCAGCACACCCCCTGTCCGTTGTAACCACAGTTCCCCTCGGGGTCAATGTGATTCACAAGTCCACGTCCGCATCAGACCCGACAGCCATGCTGGCTGCACAGGGGGCTGCAGCGCTTCGCGCACGAGAGAAAGACACAGGGACCTGAAAACCGCTCTGCCCGAGGGAGCCTCGAGGTCTAGAGGGGCCCAGACACGAGCCGGCCAGGGGCCACAGTGGCTCGGCCCCCCCCGCAGCTCACTCTCGGACACAGGAAACGACTAAAGGTTCCCTCCCGAGGGTTGGATCTTAGGAATGTCTTCAGGTTGTGGGTCATGGGGTGAGGGGTCCTGGAGAGATGACCTGGCCCAGCGGCCCCATCAGACAGGTCACGTCAGGCCCGCGGAGGACCAACGGCTGGTCGGTCCGCGCACCTGCGAAGCGGTCTGACCCTTGCGGTTCTGACTGCCGTGAGACACCGGCCGTGTGCTCGCTCACCGGGCAGCCCCGGGGGCGGCCCTGTGGCCGCCCCGGCTCTCCGTTTCTGGTTCGCCCCATGTGAGCAAACGTTCCCGACAGACGGAAACCTTCCTGCCACCCAGGGAGACGGCACGAGGGCCCCCGCGCCCCGCCCTGCCCCCCAGAATAGGCTGGGCAGCCCCGGGGCCTCACCCGGGGGCAGGTGCGGAGCCTCTACCCCCGGAAAGCCCAGCTCCCAGTGTCCAGCTCCCAGTGCCCAGCTGCCCTCCCCGGCGTGAGCGCGGGGGGGCGGGCACACCTCGCAGCGGGCAGCTGCTAGCCCAAGCTGTGACGGGCGGCAGCTGTGGAATGCATGGCCTACCTGCTACCTCCTTTTCAAAGAACGGCTGGATGTCCCGGCCGTACCTGGAGTTTTCCGCCACGGCCTCTTTCAGCAGCTGCCCGCAGCAGACTGGAAGGGAGAGGGCGGGAGACACCGTTAAACTTTCAACAGGCGGGACAATGAGAAGAAAAGAAGCCCCAGTGCTGCCTGCTGGGTGGAAGGAACAAGACCGCTGAAGGAAATGTGAAAGGGTTTCCCTGCGTGCGGGTGTGTGTCCGCGCGAAGCAAGCAGGGAAAAGGAACTGGGAAACAGAAAAGAGGCCGCGGAAGAAGACGCGGGACAGGAGAGAACCCACTTGGCAGAGGACAGATGAAAAGTGGACGGAGTGGGAGGACAGAGCAGGACTCTGCTCCGGTGCGTGGGCGCCGTGAGCAGCACTTGCGCTCAGCGGGAGATGCGCTGGCCCCGAGACCTGCTCTGCAGGCTCCTGCTCACCATGTGCGCAGGGCACGGCGGGAAGCTGGGCGCTCCCGGTGGGCGAGCCATTTCCACGGGACCGTGAGTCCACACGCCAGGCGACTTGCTGGCACACGTGGACCCCTCGTGATGAAGGCAGCGCACAGCGTGGCCTGGCCGCACCGCTACGCCCCTTGGGAGACACGGTCGTGCAGGCGGGCAGGCGGGGCCTTCTGTCCCCAGCCCCAGCACGGCCCCCACGAAGGGGGTGTCAGTCAAGAAGGCATAAACGCAGGCCACCGCCCGCCCCCCCCCCCCCACACCCAGCTACCAACGCCCTCACCAGCCAAAGCTGAAGGCTGGAGCTGTTTTCTTTCTTTTTTTTTTAAGATTTTATTTATTTATTTTAGAGAGAGGGGAAGGGAGGGAGACAGAGAGGGAGAAAGAGCAATGTATGGTTGCCTCTCACATGGCCCTCACTGGGGACCCGGTCCGCAACCCAGGCATGTGCCCCGACGGGGAATCAAACCGGGTCCCTCTGGTTCCCAGCCCGCGCTCAATCCACTGAGCTACACCAGCCAGGGCTGGAGCTCTGTTTTCATAGCTGTTAACTGCACATTCTGGCTTCCCTTAATTTAAGGCCACACGCAACCCCAAAACTAACTGAATGAAGTGAATGTTTAAGACAACAGCCATCACCAAAGTCTTCATCCTCAGTAGGGACAGGCTGCCCTCACTGTGGAGAGGACAGCAGTGACTGTCCTCCAACTGGCCTGCAGCTTCGCCCGAGTGGCAGCAAAGGCGGGCGGTCACGGAGGCCGCCCCATATGCCGGGCGCCGCGCTGGGCATGCACTGTCCCCCTGGAAACTGAGACTCGAAGAGGGGGCGTCACCTGTCCCAGCTCACAGTGCCAGAGAGCAGCGCAGCCGGGGTTCAAACCCAGCTCTGGGGGGCATCAAACACGTGCTTAGCTGCCGGTCCGGCCACGAAAGAGTGACAAGCATCATTTTTACCTTCTGCTGTAAAGAGCCATAAAGTGTACGAAGCCACGCTTCCCAGGGGCTGGACGACAGCCGACCAGGCAGTGGCTCTCGAGACAGGGAGACACGGAGTCCCACGCTCACTTGAGACGTCCACCTGTGGTGACCTGTCAACCCCCAGCACTGGAGGGTGGGGACCGGACAGAGCGGCGGGACACGGGATGGGACTTGGGGCTCCGTGACAGTGGGAATCGTGGATCAGGATCACGGTGGTAGGGAGAGCTAAGCAGAGGAGGAGTCCCAGGGGCCCGCGAGGGGTCCACTTGTGTGTCTGGTCAGGGCAGAGTTGCGCACGGCAGGGCAGGACTCCCCAGGCCTGGGAGAGAAGGCTGCTGGGAAGCTGTGCACCGCGGGCCACTCCCACGGTGCAGGGAGAGGCTGTTTTCTGAAGCCAGTGGAGGGAGAGGCCATGCTGCACCCCCAGACTCTTCGCTGAGACCCCAGGAAGGCCACACCTTAGCTCCAGAGCAAGTGCACCCTTGTCCCACCCTCGTCCGACCCTCGTCCCACCCGCATCCCACCCGCATCCCACCTGCACAAAACTACAAGCCTCAACTGAACCGAATGGACCCTCCACTCACTTAACTGCTTGTTAAAACTCAACTCTTTGGAACTCAACATTCTTTTTTTTTATTTTTTTAAAATATTTATTTTTAGAGAGCGGGGAAGGGAGGGAGAAAGAGAGGGAGAGAAATATCAGTGTGCGGTTGCCTCTCGCACACCCCCCACTGGGGACCTGGCCTGCATCCCAGGCACGTGCCCTGATTGGGAATCGAACCAGTGACCCTTGGGTTCACAGGCCGGTGCTCAATTCACTGAGCCACAGCAGCCAGGGCAGGACTCAACATTTCCTAAAGCAAAGCCACACCCAGCAGACTGAGGAAGGTGGGAACCACACTGCCCAGCGTGTAATGAACCCACTTGAGATGCAGCAGCAACAGCAGCAAACGACACATGGAAGGCACGGCCCCCCCCGCAGAGAGGAAACAGGCCACGGAGCCGGACCGAGAGGCGGACGGCACGGGTGCCAGACTGGCACTCAGTCCCCGAAGCAGCGGTCACCACACGCTCCAGACCTTAAGGCAAAGGTGGTTAAAACGAGGCACCAGACGGAGGAGTCTCAGCAGAGACTTGGCAACTACGGAGTCATAATAGTGAACCAGACGGAAGTGCTAGAACTGGAGAACGTCTCTGTACAGGCTGGACAGGAAAGCTGACAATGGAAAGCGCTGGAACTGAAGCAGAGAGGGGTGGAGCGGCCTGGGGAAAGAGCAGAGAACCACGGGCAGAATCGCGGGGTCTCGAGTGCGTGCACCGGGGGTTCCAGAGCCGGGAGGGCAGGGGCAGATAAAAACAGTGGCAGCAGAATTTCAAATGTTGGTGAAAAGCATCAGCCCACAAGTCCGAGGATCTCCAAGGTCCAAGGAGAACAGACACAAAGTGAGCCACACCTGAAACGCACCATTGTCACACTTCTGGAAACTCAGGGTCACGAGAAGCTGCAAAAAACGGCTGGGACAGGGGACAGACACCTTCTCTACGGGGAGCCGCGGCGGAGACGGGCCGAGTCCGCGTCAGGAGCGACGGCCGGCCGTGAGGCAACGGCGCCCCCTTTACAGTGCTGTCGTGCGGCTTCTACGTGCAGCAAAACCCTTCGAGAACAACTGTGAGATAAAGACGTTGTCAGACAGATGAGAGCTGAGCGACTTTGTCACCTGCAGGCTCTCACTGCAGGCAACGGGACGCTCTCTCGGCTGAGCGACAACCACACCCGACGGAGGCCTGGACGCGAACGCGGCAGCGAAGGAGGCTGCCTGTGAAAGCCCCTCCCCCGCGTGTCCTGACTTAAGGAAAAAGGCTATATAAAGTAGAGACAGCTACAACACGCCGTGGAGCGCATGCCATGCGGAGAGGGGCCGCGTGTGACAAAGGCAGGCAGGACAGCAGCAGGGCGCGAGGAGACCTCCTGCCGAAGGCGGCTGTGTCGCACGTGGAGAGGCGTAGCGTCAGCTCGGGAGCGACTGTGACGGGGACAGGGCGCGTCCCAGTCCCTGGAACTGCCGCTCACGGGACGGGGTCAGCGAAGAGACGAGGTTTGGGGGCGGCCTCGGGAAGAAAAGCGGATGGCTGGAGAGCACTTGGCCGACCCACGGGCTGGCGAGAAAGGAGCAGCGACACAAAGAGAAGACAAAAAGCCGGGACCGCGGACTTGACCCCCCCAAATAAAAACTGCTGCAATGGACTGCACGGAATGGACTGCACGGAATGGACTGCACGGAATGGACTGCACGGAATGGACTGCACGGAATGGACTGCACGGAAAGGCAGAAAAAATGTCAGAATGGACTTTCTAAAAAGCAAGACCAGCTCTGCGTCATCTACCAGACACATTTAAAATACCAGACAGCCCTGGCCAGTGTGGCTCAGCCCGTCGGACTGTCGTCCCATAAACCGAAAGGCGTGTGTGGTCCTCAGTCTCCCCGACTGGTGACGGGTGAGGGGCTTCTCCCCCTCACGCTCTCCCTCCCTCTCTGTCTCTCTAAGCATGTTCTTGGGTGGGAATAAAAAAATAAAACGCTACCCTGGCTGGTGCAGCTCAGTGGATTGAGGGCGGGCCTGTGAACCAAGGGTTGCCGGTTCAATTCCCAGTCAGGGCACATGCCTGGGTTGTGGGCCAGGTCCCCAGTAAGGGGCGTTCGAGAGGCAACGACACATTGATGTTTCTCTCCCTCTCTTTCTCCTTCCCATCCCCTCTCTCTGAAAATAAAATCTTTAAAAAAAAAAATTGAATGCGGGTGCCTGCGCAAACAAAGCAGGACATGGTAGCACGCACGTGTGTGAAGCCGGTGGCACTGCAGCCAGGCGCCGCCGCCGCGCTGCTCGGACCCTCCCGCCACGCACAGCGCGCAGCTGGAGCGCCCAAGGCTCAGCCTCACCAGAGGCCCTCCGGCTCCCGAGCTGGGACCCACCCTTCGGACCCTCTTCAGGGGGACGTCAGAAGAAATTATCTGAATGATGGTTTTAAAATAACCACTGATGTCAGCAAAAGCATTTTTAATCCTAAAGTGGCAGGCTACTTTCCCATACTAATCAAACCAGAATACTACTATTAAGAAATTTTAGTAAGATACAAATATTACTACTATTCGCTTTTTTCCATACTCAGTTCTCTATCTTCATTTTGTGGGTGTGTTTGGTCATTAATTCCCGGCTTATCGGAAATCTAAGTGGAAGGTACTCTCCTTCAAAGCCTGCCCTTCTGGGGTGGTACGTTACGTGTTTGTGTGTGTGCGTACACATTGGTGTGGTGTGTACGTGTAATTTGGGTGTGTATATTTATCTATGTGGGGTACAGGTCTCGTGTTTTCTTCATAAATGAAGGAGAGGCCATTTATGCTGGTGAAACATTCTGGGGACAGTGCCCTGAACCGCCCCCCCACCCCCCCGCTGTGCCGTGTGTCTGGCTCTTTCCCAGCCCTTTACCCTCCCGAAGATGGGCTGGCAGCCAAGACCGCCTGGGACCACGCCAGGCAAGGCCTGGAGAACTGATTTCAATATTTTCTCTCCTCCTGGTAAAATATTTATCGACACTGTGCTGGGCGAAAAGCCTTCCTCTGGTTCAGAAGCCGCCTGCCTGTAAACACACCGACCCAGGCTGGGGAGCCACAGGAGACGGGGAAGCAAACGGGCTGCGGCCGCGAGGAGGCTGCGGGCGGCTGGCCACACCGCTGGGGTGGGGCGCAGGGAACGGCACCTCCGGCAGACGGCTAGAGATTATTCTGGCTCTCTGGGCTGCGCATGTGGGTTCGTCGGTAACGTTCCGACGGCATTGTTCTTAGGGAAGAAAAAGCGTTATCACCGCAAAGACGGACTCGCTGAAGATTGTTCAGGGCAGAGATGGAGAAAGAGAAGCGACGCTGGTCTCCTCCTGGCCACCGTCACCCAGAGAGCCTCGGGCGGCGCAGCGGCAGCCCCGCGAGCAGCGGGGGCCGGCACTCACCGTTAATGAGGCTGTACTTCTGGGCCAGGAGTGCAGCCTGCAGACTTTTGCCGCTGCCCGTGGGCCCGCAAAGCAGCACCTTCGGGGTGAAGGGGGCGTTGGAGCGAGGGCTGGTCTGGACATAGGTCAGAGCTGGAAGAGAGGGTGCGAGGCTGATGAACGCGGGTCCTGGAGAGAGGGAGCCCTCCCCGGCCCTGTGCGTGGGCTCATCATTCCTCTCCTCTGTGGCTCCATGGAAACCCTCCTGTGTCTGCCGAGCAGGGCGAAGCAGGGACAGGATTAGGCTTCAGGCCTGGCACCGAGGCGAGAGGGGACAATGAGCTTCCCTCCCGGCTGAAGGGGGGCTGGCTGTGTTGGGGGCTGGTCCCGGGACACAGCATGTGCACCATTGGGTGGGGATGCTCCCCAGTCGCATCCCGGCTGAGCCTAGCCTGAGCCAGGACCAGGCTGGTCTCCTACCGGCAGGACGGCCTTCGGTAACTGCATCAGGCCACACGGGGGCACGGCACGTGGGGACTTCTAAAGGACTCGGGAACTGGTGGGGAATGATTTGCAGCCACGTCTGGTGACACCAACTGTGTTGTGAGCCCCAAAGAGGCAGCCGCCGGCCAGGCCCCGGGAGAGGGCTGTGCAGCCACGCAGCCTGGGCGGGCAGTGCCCTGGCATTTGATGAACAAAGAAGTGGGGACAAGCGGGTGTGTCTCCACCTCTGAGGCCATCACACAGAGCAGGACCCGGGACACCAACAGCTGCCGAATATCAAACCAGGCCACCTGCCACCCGAGCAAGGAGCACATGGGAGGCGCGGGAGCGGGCGGGGGAGGCCGGGGAGGGGCGGTCCAGCCGCCCGACTGGGGAGCCGCCTTCCGGCTGAGGCCAAGGCCGAGCCTGCTCCCCAGCTGCCCGTGTCAAAATGGGTCTCCCAACCCACCCCGCCTCCTGCCAGGGACCCAGAGCATCTAGCGCCCAAGGTGAGCCATGGGTGGCCCCGTGACACCTTCCCGCCTCCAGGTGGGTTGTGGCCTGGGCAAGGGGAAGAGCCGGCACGCGGCTTTCGGGAACCCGGCCACCCTGACCCAGCGCCGGCGCAGCAGGGCCGGCCAGCCCCGCGCTCTCCACGCTTGGGACTAGGCGATTCTGGGCTGTGGGGCCTGTCCTGTGCCCGGCAGGGCTGGAGCAGCACCTCCAGCCCCACCAGGCTCCCAGGTGTGACAACCATGATGTCTCCAGTCGTTGCCAAATGTCCCTGCTGGGGGAGGGGACGAAACCGAGAACCAGGAGAACGTGTTCATCGTTCAGGTGTGGGCCTCTCGGCTCTCTGCAGGTTTTTCCAGTAGCAGGGTCACGAGAGACGCCACACTCTGGAGTGAAAGGCGCGGGCGGGTTGGTTGACTGTGCCAGGCTGGGCATCGTCACCGTCGCCGCTGGTACATGGTGACTGCCAAGCTGAACGCTCTGCACGCTCGCTCTGCCGCGCTCGGTCCGCAGTCCCAGGGGGGCAGAACTGTTCTTGCCCCACTGACAGAGGGGCTGCAGGGTGGGGGCAAGAACAGTTCCGCCCCCCACTCTCCCCACCTATGGGCACGGGTGACCTCCACCGGTGGGAACGGCCAGAGGAGGCCGTCAAGCCCGGGTCCATGTTCTCAGACCTTCCAGGTCAGCATGCCCGAGGGGAGCAGACGCTGCCGGCAAAGCAGCCTGCTTACAAACGAGGCTCAATTCACAGTCAATAACCAAGTTAATTAGAAGTAATGATCCCCCAGACAGCCCCAACCTCTAATTACTCTTTTTCAAAAATATGCAGTTGCAGGACGCACTGCAGAGAGAGTGAAAAAGCAACAGAGAGAATTCTGCATTCCAGTTTTCTGTTTCTCCCTGCATTATTAATTAATAGTAATTAATGCGTTCAGACGCGCGCATTTTTATTCGCAACCCCAGGCCTGAGCTCTTCACGGACGATCACGTGGACTTCTGAATTCAATTAAATAATTTGGAAGCAATTACTGTGCACATTCGGAATCGCGGCACGGGATAAACGTTGCGTATCTTTAGAGAACGTGTCTGCTGCTGGAGGCGCTTCTGAGAGGCGGAACCCGGGGACAATCACGGCCCCCGTTGGCCTGGCACCCACAGCAGGCGGCCGGCCCTCAGAGAGCCTGGGGGCGAGGGGGCCAGCGGCAGGGCCCCCCCGGGCACTCGGAACCACTCCCCACCCAGCAAAGCGTCCCTTGCAGGAGGAAGTGGAGAGAGCATATGAAACAGCCCCTGTAAGCAGCCAAGTGTCTTAGGTACCTGGTGGCATTTCTACTGTGTCATTGGCCTGTCACGGCACAGAAGGGACACCTGGCCTTGCAGACACCTGAGGCTTGACACGACTTTAAAAAATCCTCGTTCGGCAGCTGTGGGGCAGGGCTCCCCTAACTCCCCCTGGCCTGGGGACAGGGGTCGCACCGTGACGAGAGCAAAAAGGCCTAACGTGCACGGAGCCAACCCCAGTGGAGCCGTGACGGGCAGAGCCCCCGTCGTGGTCCCCCAGGTCGGCGGCAAGGCAGGACTTGGGTTCCACGTTAGGGTTGGCAAAATTGAGGCTCTGCAGGGCGAAGAGAATTGCCCAAGACAGCGTGGGGGACACGTGGTGGGGGTGTGAACGCAGGCCGGGGGGCGGGGACAGTGCGGCCCGCAGTCCCCGCCATGCCCACCCACCCACTTCAGCTGGTGTTTAAGTGAGCGCCGGACACCCAAGGTGCGCTGGGGCTTTTCGGTCTTCGTGGTAGCATTTTGTTGCTGTGTTTTCAGTTTTTATAGAATTTCCCTCCCGTCTCCCTTACCCGGAGGGAAACGGTGCTGCCAGCTCCCCCGGCCCCCCGGGGCCCTGGCCACTCCTCACCCCGCCCCTCACAGTCAAATCTGCCAGCCGCACAGAATGTACAAGGTCAGCCCCAGGGCTCCGAGTGGGGTGCTCCCGGGGTCCCTCAGGGGTCCCAGGCACGTCCTGGACGCTGGATGCCGCCAGGCTAAGTGACGGTGGGACAAGGAAGGTCGGGGTGCAGACGAGCCCGCTCCCGCCCGCGCTCACCCTGGTAGAAGACATCCACGCACGGCTGGTCGGCGCTGATGACCTTCAGGACTTTGGGGTACGAGGGCAGGATCCTGATGATGTTCCTGTGATACTCCAGCAGCTTCTGCGCCGTCTCCAGCTCCGAGATGCCGGCGGGCACCACCAGGCGGTTCTGGACGTCAGACGCGGGGGGCCAGTCGAAGGTGGTGTGATAGATCTCTGCCAGGGCGGGGGTGACACGGCCGCTGAGGACGCCGCTGCGGGTGGAGCGGGGGTGCAGTGCGGTGGGGGCGGGGGGCCTACCTCCAGTTTGAGGGTCGACTCTCTTCCCCAAGTTCCTCTCGATCAGGACCGTGTCTGGGGCGCTCAGCACGACTGGGCAGGGAAGCGAAGAAGGACACCAGGCGTGTTGGGCAGCGGGTCCCGGACATTTGAATCCCAGGGACCAGTAACTAGCCTTTAGTTTAGTCTAACCCCCGCCACCCCCACCGTAAGAGGCCTCCTCAGCACCAAACACAATGGATGCGACCTGAGGGCCGAGGTCAGCACCACCACCACCACCCCCCCCACTGCCGGCGGGGTCACGAACGACACGGAGGCCCTGGCCTGGCAGCCCCATTGGTTGGAGCGCTGTCCCGACGCGCCAAGGTTGTGGGTTCCACCCCCAGCAGGGCACACCGCAGAGCCAGCCCACGAATGCATCCATAGGTGGAGCAACAAATAAATCGACGTCTCTCTCTCTCTCTCTCCCTCCTTCCCTTCCTCCCTCTCTAAAACCAATCAGTAAGTAATTGTTTAAATAACGCCATGAGGGACATCTCTGTGCATATGCCTTTGCCACATTTTAGATTATTTCCTAAAGAGTTTCTCAGAGGTGGGATTCCTGCGACAAATGAGCCACCGGGCTCAAAACCAAAGCTGACATTGTTAAGGACGAGCCCCGAACGCACTGAGGTCCCTAAAAAGCCCGCCCCCTCTCCCCCTTGGGTGGTGCCGGGCGGCAGCTCAGGTGGGGGTCCCGGGCCACTCACTGACGTGTCTGGGGACGATCCCGCGTGTCTGGATCATCAGCGCCTGCTCCCGGGTCTGGGGGATGCTGTCCAGGATCCAGCCCTGGGCAGAGGGTTAGAAAGGTGCACGTCTATTTTCAGTTTTTAGGTTTTTTGGAATTAATAAAAGAATCAGATAGCTTCACAGAAAGATTGGAACTTTTAAGCCGGAAGAAAATAAATGTTTCTGGTAGGCACATCGCCCACCCTGCCCTCTGTTCCCTTCTGAATTCCGGCACGAGTGTAATCTTGTCACGCACCGGTGTCTTCCTGCTTTCTCCCATCACACACCACAGCCACCAGAGCACATGCACGCGGCAGCACGCCTCCTCAAGGCCACCGTTTGAAGGGCCACATGGCGTTCCAGGAAGCGAACTGCCACGGCCACTGAACCACGCCCCACGGGTGACATTTCAGCCACTAACGATCTTCTGCGAATCGTGCCGGGACGCGTACTTCCGGGCAGACAGCTCTGTCCACGTCTCGGCTTATTTCCTAAAGAAGCTCCTCGGAGACGGGGCCCTGGGCCAGAAGCCACCAAGGTCAAAACCACACCCCGCTCTGCTGAAGAACGAGCCTTGGACGCAGCAGGAGACCGGCGTTCAAGTCCCCGTTCTGCAGCGAACTCGAGACAGGGCTGAGACCCCTCGGGCTCCAGGCCCTCCTGGGAATAGCTCGGTCTTCGGCTTCGGCTTCGAAGGTTTATTTCTATCAACTGCAAATGCGACCGTGAGAGTAAGGCTCCGTCAGGGCCCAAGTCGCTGCTCGCCTTCGGCACGTCTGCTCCCGGGCTTCGCACCGTGCATGCTGGTTGTGGTCTGGGCTCTGTTTCCTCAGGGAAAGCAAAAACCTTCCAGGAACATCCCCATGGCACAAAGCGCCCCTCCCCGTGGGTTTCCGCGGCTGCCAATGTGAACGAAGTCACACAGTCACGCAGTTCGTTTCAGTCCAGCTTTTAACTGTCACACATAAAACATGCTGGACGGCCCTGGCTGGGGTGGCTCAGTGGGTTGAGCGCGGGCCTGTGAACCAGGGCATTGCCGGTTCGATTCCCAGTCAGGGCACGTGCCTGGGTTGCGGGCCCAGTCCCCAGTCCCCAGTCCCCAGTGCGGGGCACACGAGAGGCAACGACACACTGATGTTTCACTGCCCTTCTTTCTCCCTCCCTCCCTATCTCTCTAAAAGTAAATAAATAAAATCTTTTAAAAACAAAACCATGCTGGGTGTGCATCCCGGTGCACGTGGAAGCGCCCCCAGGCCACTGCCGACCCCCAGGGCGGTTTGTGGACCCGACAGCCCTGTTCCCTGCCCTGTGTCCACAGCAGGCAGTGCCCGAGGGGACGTCTGTCCAGCCAACTGGAGCCCGGCACTGCTGCCTTCATTTACATGTCTCTGATCACTAATGAGGGTCAACCTTGTTTCCACATGTTTACTGGCTATTTGAGTTTTTTCTTCTCCAGAAATGCTTATTGTGCTCTCTCCGCACTTTCCCCTTGGGGGGTTTATCCTTTTATTTATTTACAAGAGCTCCTCACATATTAAAACATTAACCCACTTTGGCAAACACTACCACAGGCCCGTAGAGGCAAACGACGTGGCCAGCGCCTTCCGCTGCTTGTCTTGGGCCTTCTGATCGCGTGCCATCTGCAACTCTCGCGCGTTTGGCCAAATCCATCAGCATCCTCTCCTTAGACTGGTGCTGTGCGGATGTGGGAGAAAAGCGGTTGGCACGGCAAACGCTGATAAATAGTCACTTGCATTTAAGTTGTGTTCTCTTGTGAGTTCAGTCTTTGCATTTAAATGTTTGATGCAGCCACATTTTGGTGTGACAATGACGTGCGGCTGTGGTCTGACTGGTCTCCTCAGGTCTCACTGACCGTCTGGACCTGGCCTGTGTGACAGCTCATCGGCCCCCCGGCGTGACCCGTGTCCCGGTCGGGGGGCTGGCGCGACACGGGCGCGGGCCTCTTTGTGCCCCTGGACACCAGCATCGTCCTTACCCCACCGAAATTGTTGCTGTTTCCTAATTTATTGTTACATCTAGCAGACCCTGCTCCTCCTCCTTTGTCGTTTTTTAAAAAAAAAAATTGTTCTTCCAGGTACGCAGCAAAAACATTCTGTCAAGTTCCAAAATAGAAACTGCACCTGGACTTTGTATTGACACTCAGCGTATAGATTAATCTAACAAGAACTGGCACCTTTGCAATATCTAGTCCATACGTTAGCTAGCTCCCCATTGGCTGAAGCTGTGTTTTATGTCCCTTGGCAACACGTGCATCGAACAGTTTCTAAAGTCTTTCCCAGTTCCACGAGCCAAGTCCCACACACGCAGGATGGAACGCTCTCGGCCTGGCACCCGGGCCATCACGCAAAGCGAGCTGCGGAGAGCAACGCAGAACCACCAATAGTTTCAGGGCTCCGCTCCGCAGTGCGGGAGGGGTCGGGCGGAGGTTCTGACATGGCTCTCGGAAGGGGACCCCCACTGGCCAGAGACCCCTCCCCGTCGGTCATTAGAGGAACGTGGCTGCAGAGATCAGAGGATGGACAGACAGGCAAGCTCAGCCGCGAGGCCACCTGACCCAGGGAACGAGCCCTGTCTTTCCTGAAAAACAAAGAGGAGCCTGCATTTCTTCAACATGAAAATATTTAGGTTCCGACAGCCTCAGGTGACAGGTTTCTTTTTAAGCAAAACAGATTTACAGAGCCAAGAGTGTTGGGAAAATCAGGCATGCTTTCATTAATTTCTTAAATTACGCAGGAAAACACACAGTCGTGGAACCCGGGGTTTCTAAACTAACTAAGCAAAAGTGCAAAAAGACAATCCGTTAACAGCCGTTTGCTCCCTCAAGTCCTTGTTATAGCCGGCCGGCGCTGGGCTGCGGCCCGGAGAAAGACCCACACCCACAGATGCGGGCGTCTGGGGTCCTGGCGCTCCATACGCCACGCCCGGGCTTCTGAACTTTGCTGCACTCAGCCCCTGATTTTTCTTGATTTGACGGGGAGGGCTCGGGAGCCCACCGACTGCTCCTCCCAGGACAAGGGCTGGTAACTATGTTTCCAGCCCCTGTTTGAAGCTGAAAGCAGGTGGGAACTCCGTCCTCAACGGCGGAGATGGGCTTCCATGGTGAGCGCCGCGCCACGGAGCCCTCATTAGCATCTCACCCATACATTTGCAGCTGATTCCAGCATGTGGTCCAAAGCTTTTAGAGCTGTTCAGGGGAACAGCCCTCGCCAACGACGGCTCACTGGAGAAAGCAGGCTTCCAATTACCCAGGAAAAGTGCAGCAAAATGAGGAGCATCTCCCTAATTAGCCGGGCCTCGCTGGCGCACAGCTCCGAGCGAGTGGATCTCAGACTCAAGGACCGAGACGGAGGGGGCTCTGGAGGCTCCGCACCGCCTCCTCCGCACTCTCCGGGCTGCTCTTACAGACCCAGGGGGATGGCACCACCCCCATGTCCCTGAGGGACCTCGCAGGGCAGTCCCGTGCCCTTGGGGCAGGCAGCCATGGCGACCCTTCTTCCCAGCACCCGCCCAAGGGGGTCCCCCTGGAAAGCAGGGGCACAGACACAAGGCCTCTGCATTGGGGAGTGTTGGCCCTGGGACGTTCTCGGGATGAGGGCCCCAGGCTTGGCGCTCGGAGGTCTCCCCCAGAGCTCCTGCCTTTACAGACGGTCCCTGCAACTGCCCGGTTGCAAGACGGACGCTGCTTTCGAGGGGAAACCGATTTGGGCCGAGAGCGAGCTCGTGCATGCAAAGCCTGGCGAGGCGAGAAGTCATAAATGAGTAAGTGGCGGCTGACCGCTGCCAGGACGGGCCGTCAGTCGGTCCGCAGTGAAGTCCATGGGTCTGCCTTCCAGGCGTGACTGGACGCGGAGGTATCAGTCAATCCCTAATTGGAATACATTATCCATCTTGCTGACACTTCCGTGAGAGGTCTACCCCACTCCGGAGCTGCAGCTTTGTTCAGAGCAGGTTAATTGATATTCTGACGCCGGCGCTCGCATACCCCCGTGGCTTGGTTCTGTTTTATCACACATCAAAGAGGCCGTCTGCTCAGGGCACCCCACGCGCCAGCGCGGAGCTGGAGGTCTGCACAGCTGCGAGGGGATGGTATCACAGGAGGGACAAGCACCGAGCAGATGTCACGGATGAGAAAAAAGGAAAGCGAAGCAGCCGGCCAGCCGGGGGGACCTGGCGAGGCCCAGCAGAGCACGGCCTGCTGGGCTCGGGCACCCAGCTCTCCTTGAGCGCTGGTCTTCCCTGCCTCTCGACCAGAATTCAAGCGCAATCGTAACTTCCCATGGCAAGATGCGTGCCCTCTGGGTCCTCTGCCTTTCTGATGCCTGGCCCCTCGTCTCCTCCACAGACCAGAGCAGGGCATTCCCCTGGGCCTCCCCGTAGGACGCCCCATCCAGCTCCCAGCGCCAAGTGCAGGCAAAGGCTGACTCTGCGCAAGGTCGGGTGCAATCAACCAGCCTCGCTCGGCTCAAACTCAGGCCCGTCACAGACGCACCAGGGCCTATTTCCTAATGAAATAGGTGACTTCCCAACACGCGCAAGTAAAAGGAGACATGTTACCAGCCAGAGGAGAAATGCATGTGAAGAGACCGAGTGTGGCGTGTGGCAGGTCCTCGAGGACGACAAGGTGCCTGCCGTTGTCCCTCGGGTCCACGGGCATCGGCTCCAGGCCCTCGCGGGCCCCAAACCCGCAGGTGCCCGAGTCCCTTGTGTGAAACGGCGCAAAGCAAGGCGCACAGTTGCGCTCTGCACCCGCGGATCCCCAGCCACGGACTGAAAATGCTCCTCCCCGGCTGCAGTTGGTTGGATCCGCAGAAACAGACCCCCGATGTGGGGGCCGACTGCACATCTATTGGGGAAAAACCCAGGTGTAAGTGGGCCCGTGCAGTTAAGGCGTGTAGTTCAGGGGTCAACTGTGTTTCGATGACTAGCAACATTTTTATTTCAAAGTTTAACCTCAACAAGATGCATCCCGGACCACGCTGGGTACACGAGTGTTTCCGGACCACCCGGCCTGCCCCCTGCCCCGTGATGGGCTCTACCCCGCCCCCAGGCAGCCCTGGGCTCCAGGGCCTGTTCCGTGCACAGCCCAACAGTGCACATGTCAGAGGACACTCAGATGTGCGGAAAGGTCTTTCCAAATGACAAACAGCGTCGAGTCCTGCCCTGCTCAGCAGCGATGCCTGCAGTACTTTTACGCCAGCACGCAGGTCTGGGAACGTCTGTGCTCCCAGGACTGCAGGCTAAAGCCAAGGATCCCAGGGCGTTAAAATTTGCTAAAGCACAGGCGTGAATGTTCAAGAGGCTTTTCACTAATTTCCAAACAGTTACAAAGTATTTTAAAGTCCAATTCACATCAGGTGTCTGTGGTGGCCCAGGAAGCCGCTCTGCAGAAGAAGACACAGTTGGAAGACGAAGCTGCCTGTCCCCAGAGGGGCCAGGGCCGCCCCAGCTCCAAGCCTGGGGACACGGAGTCGACCTGCTGCACACACCACCTGCTTCCGGGGTGCACCCTGAACGCCCAGGGTCGGACGCGGGGGCTCGCCCCCGTCGGCAGTGGGAGACGTGGGTGACGCGCAGCGCTCAGCACCTGGCCCTTCCTCTCCAACATCTGAGACGCTGGTGCCAAGACAAGGCCAGCCCTCCCGGGGGTCACGTTCTTGGGACAGTGAGAAGTGGGGACTTTGGGAGCTGCTCGTGCACTGGCAGTTGTGTGACTTTCAACCAGGCACCTCAGTCCCTTCTGCAAATCGGGGCCAATACCAACGGTCTGCCCGCGGCTGTCAGGGTGACGAAATGAGGGGTCTGAACAAACAAACAACAGAACAGGCGTCGCGCCAGCAAGGAAAACACGGCCAGTCCACGTTAACCAGTTTTGTTGTTAAAATCATAATTTGAGAGAGGGGACCAGTGTTCTATTTTCCCTACCTACTTTCCAAACGGATTCCTGTGTAAGCCTGAGAGCTGCTGTGAAGAGTTCACTTTGAAAGGCAGTCTCTGGGAGGAAGGAGTCGCTGGCTCTCTGGGCTGAAACTGGGGGACGCTTTCTAACGGAAGACACCTCAGGACTCGCACCCCAGTTGACTGTGCCCGGGGTGCGGGGGTCCAGTGAGCTGCCGGCCGCGGGACCCACTCCAGTGAGCTCGCCCATTGGCCGTCGCCCGCTGGGCCGCCCCAAGGAAACCACAGAAACCACAGGCAGGAGCCACCGAGGCCGCCAGGCTGGGTCCAGCACATGGGCAATGACGGTCACACTGTCACCGTGGGGTAGGGGCCACAGCACGGAGACCTGGGTCCCCTGCGTTCGGTCACTCCCCGTCCACTCACTCACCCATGTGGGCACCCGTCCGCCACCTGTACCACGCCCTGTGCTTCCACATGGGGCAGTCGAATGCATCTGAGCTGGGGTTCAGGGCCTTGTCCATCAGAGAGCCCCGGGGAGGGGACCGCCCCCGGGTCTGGCCTACCCGACTCTTCCCACAACTGGCCGTTTGAGTCAGGGAAGGCACTGAGGGTCGCCTGTAAAGTGGCTCTTCAGTAGGGGGACCGCCGACCCAGGGTCTGACACGGCCCTCAGGAGCGCGGACGGGCCCTCGAACCATCACGCGGGAGAAGAGGCCTCTGCCAGGAGGGGCCGCCCTGCCCCGAGGGTCTGCGCACACCACGGTCTCTCGGGTCACTTTCGCCCACGCAGCCTGATTCGCTCACTGTCCTGAGATCCTGCAAAGGGGGGCATCGGGGGACGCAGTGGGGGTGCTGACAAGCTACGTAAGTCTGACCAACCACTAAAATGACTCTGGGGGACAGTCCCCGGGACGCCTGCACGTCCAGGGCTGGCTCCGCCGTGGGGACTCCTGGCCTCGGCTCAGAGACTGCCATGTCCCCAGTCCGCAGACCACAAGTGGCTGCTCAGACCTCAGGTCTCGTTCCATATCCACTGGTCCAGGCACAGCTCAAAACCAAGGTGGCCAGCCCAGTGCCCCGGCTCCCTGCCTTGTCCTGGGACCCCCTCGGCCGGGTGTCTTCACAGAAGGAGAACTCCTCAGGGTAGACACCAGCGAAGCCCATGTCTTAATAACTCATAAAAGGCATGCCAGCAAAATGTGTGTTTGCTCTTGTATTCCAACCAATACTCTCATCTGTAGTTAACACTGTAGGCTGCCGGATTGTTTATGTATAAAATTGGGGTAGTTGATATGTCACAGATTATAGCAAAACTCATCCACTTGCGTCTCCACAACTCTTTCAAGTCCCATTGGCTGACGGCACTGAGCCAGATGGGAAGCCCTGGTCCCCACGTATCAGTCGGTGGCCAGTTCCTTACCTGCAGAGCAGGAGCCGTGCTGACACTGCCCACAGGGTACGTGCCCGGGCAGGACGGGACGAGGCCCAGGAAGGGAGCGCAGAGCTGCGGGGCGGTCACGGGCCTGTCGTCTCTCCAGCCTGGTGCCTGCCCCATGCTCCTGCACTGACAGCCACGGAGCTCACGAATGGGGATAAGGGGCCAAGGCCCTCTGGTATTCGGCGCTTGGGAGCAGTCTCTGCTGTGGCCTCTGTGTCAGCGCTGCCAAGGGTGACGGGGCCGTGGCCCGGTCCTGTCCCACTCCACAGCGCCATGCTCTCCTGTCCCTCTGCAGCTCAGACAGCAGGCCCTGTCCTGCATTTCCAACCCTTTCCTCCCGACAGCGCTGAGAGGGTCCATGAAACACACCACGTGATTCTGCTGCCCCCGGGGCACCTGAGTGCGCTCAGCTCGCAGACAGGGCCCCACAGGCCACCAACAAGCCCTGCATCACACCAACAGGCCAACCGCCCAACCACAGCCTTGACCGCAGGGTCCAGAGACACCCACAAGCGGGGGACCCATGAGGGTACTCACCGGGTTCCACCCCGCGCCCAGCCAGGCCCCGGGCCCCCCGCCTTGCCGTGACGCACACGGAGGCTTTCCAGACCAGGCTCCAACCTCCCCGCTGATGCTCGGTCCCAACTGTGGTGGCAGTGGAGGAGCGCCCCCCCGGGCAGGCAGAGCTGTCGATCAATAAAAGCGCGCTCCTCGGAGGCTGCGGGCGACACCCACAAACCTGTGAGTGTCAAAGCAGCGGCAAGCAAACCCTGTATCCCTCCCGTCAGCGGACGAGAGCAGGGTAATTAATGTCAGCACAGCAACGCAGCGAGGACAAATCACACAGCCGGTGTCTCCGTATCGCGAGCCGGGCCCCGCTCCGTCCACACTGCGACTGTGAGCACCGACTCTGCTCTGAGCAGGGAGGGGCTCGTCTGTGGCCAAAAAGCAAAGGAAGGAAGATTCTAGAAAGCTGCCAAGGAAATTCGAAGTCTGCTTCCACAGTCTACAGTATGCTACCCCATCTCCTTTATCTGGAAATCACTGAGTGTCTCTGCGATATTAAATAAGATCAAAAAGTTAACCTGACAACGCAAAGTATAAATCTGCATTCAATGTGCCATAGAGGAGCCCCACACTGTTACCTGGGGGTGTGACCCTGTTTCCAGTGTGATCAGAGATCTGCCCGACCAGGAATTTGGGGGTGAGGTCAAAGTTCAGCAGCATGGTCAAAGTTTTGCATTGGACAACACAAGGAGTGGGGGCCATGTGGGGCCGGACGTTTTGAACTTGGCCTTCCAGGAGATCCGCTTTTCTTCTGGGTCTGCACGTGCACTTCCTGCGGACCAGCAGCGGGTTTCTGGCACCCGGCCGCTTGTCTGTGGCCCCGGGAAACCGCACTCTGCCTGTCTCCTTGCTCCGTTTGTCCCCAACGTGACCCAGATCAGGCCCTGGCGCACAGCAGGTGCCCATAAGCCTTAGTTTTCAAAAACTCAGAGGCCAGTTGTAAGGATTCAGTCAGAAAGAGCCTCAGAGCCGGCACGGCGTCCAGCAGACTTCATGTGCCACGGCGGGCGCCGTCACTCGCGTCTCTCCCGATAGACCAGCTCTGCCCCCGCCCCCACTGCGTCTGGGCTTCGGGCTGGCCTTGCTTGTTCCCCTTCCCGAGCTTCTCTGTAACCAGATCGCTGGCCCAGTGAGCAGTGGGCATGGTCATCATTTTTGAACTTGCTAAAGCAAAGGCCTCTTTACATCCCATCTAACCAGCCTCGCCTCCCAGGGCCGGGCCCACTGCTAAGCCCTTGGCTTGTGCGATCTCGTCCAGTCGGGAGGGCGAGACAGCCCTGCTTCGGACTGGGTGCTACACAGCCTGGAGCCACGCACCCGCCTGAATTAGGGATGCTCTGCAGAGACTCATGCGGTCTAGGCACCTCTCCCCACAGGGCCGCCGCCTCCTCCCTGGCTGCCGCCACCGCCCAGGTATTCAGGGGACAGCCCGGCGGGGGAGGTGGCCCGAGCCATCTACAGACCCATGAATCAGGCCGCTGCTGCCTGGCGGCCTCCGCCTGCCCACGGGAATAGAACCCCTGCTGCCTGCCAAGCCCTCACAACCGGCCGTGCCTCTCCTTCTCCCCCACAGCGGGCAGCAGGGTGGCCACCACCGGGACACTTCCTCTGTCTCTCTTAGCCCGACACTCGCCTGCCCACAACAGTCCCTGGGCCACAGCGGGTTTAGGTGGGATTCACTGCCCTGGGAACACCAAACAAGGGGTCACTGTCAACATCTCCCGAGCTCAGACTCTGTGCGAGGCACCATGTGAGATTCTGGGGATCTCTGCAGAACACGACAGTCGGGGTCCCCACCCTCACAGAACTCACGTTCCTAATGACAACTGCGGAGGTCAAGTCCAGAGGAGAGGGCAGGAGGCTGGGACCTCAGGCAGCAGGAACCGGCCTCGCCCGGGGCTGCGAGAGGTGGTCAGGGCCGCCCTGAAGGCGTGACGTGAACCCGAGACGGGCCGGTTAGCAGCTGTCCAGCTCGCAGGAGGGGCACCCCCAGCAGTGAAAAGAGCCTCCACTGCTGCGTGACAGTCACCCCACCCCTAGGGGCGTGTCACGACACGTCCTCGGGCCGAGGCTGCTCGCTCTGTTCGGGCCGCACAGGGCAGCCTGGGGCCCGACTGAGAAGAGCAGCTTCATGTCCACACTGGTGCGTGATAAAGGCTCTGGCTCTTCACTGGCCAGGGGCTGCCCTCGGGGCTGCCCCCACCCCTGGCTGCCCACCGCGGGCTTCTCCAACCCAGCTTACTCCCATCCGTCAGGCTGGGATGGAGGAGCGCTCTCTGGTCTGCTGGGGCGGAGCCTCACGTGGTACGTGGTGATCAGGAGACCAACACCGCGTCACCTTTGCCCTCTTCTGTTGGTCCTGCCCCCACTCCAGGGGCGGGGGCTCCACCAGGCGTGAACCCCGGGAGCAGGGGAACCACCCCAACCCCTTGGGGTCTGCCCGCCACAGTGTGCCCAGGTGCCGCCTAAGCTGCAGGATGTCGGGAAGGAGCGAGCAGAGGAGCGGTGGAGAGAGGCGCGGGGATTCTCGGACAGGTGCAGCCAAGGAGGATGGGGAGCAGGGAGGGTTCTCAGCAGTGGAGGGACACAGTGACATTCGCTTCAGAAAGACAAACACTTCTCAGCCCTGACCGGAGCAGCTCAGTGGGCTGGGCGTCACCCCGCACCCATCAGGGCACGCGCCTGGGCTGCGGGTCCCCAGCTGGGGCACGTGCAAGGGGCAATCCATTGATGTTTCTCTCACGCATCAATGTCTCTCTCCCTGTCTTTCTCCCTCCCTTTCCCTCTCTCTAAAAATAAATAAGTCTTAAAAAAATAGAAAGAAAAATGCTTTTCTGTGTATCAAATAGTCTTTTTTCAAGGGAGTGCCAACACCAGCCACCTCCAGGGAAGGGACCAGGTAGCTGGGGGCCTTGAGGACCTTCTGAGTTGTGAACCACATGAATGCACTGCAGTCAGGAACCAAGCTCCTTCCATTTGAAGGGAGCCCTCCGGCGGCACAGGAGACAGGACTGGGGTGAGGTGGGGAGCTGGGTCGGGTGCCCAGGAAGAAGGGAGTGCTTAGTAATTCAAACAAGCAGAGCACAAACACAAAGACTCAGAATCCCCGTGGTAGGAGCCTTTCCTCCAGAATTTCCTGCCCGGTTTCTTAGCCCCTTTGCGATTGACAGCTGCTCTGAAGGACGTGCACTCTCGGACTTCAAGAATGTGGCTGTCCTGTCCCTAAGAAAGGCCACGGGGTCCCCAACAGGTAAAGCCCTCCTCCTTCCGATAGGCCCATACGAAGTGCCGATTTCTCATTCTCTGATGCATTTGACGGTCACTTCAAAGAAATTCTTCAAAGAGATTGCATTACACCAAGAGGGAAGAAAATCAACATTAACCACAGAACCCTGACGGGCTATGAATGCACGGCTGTTCCCTGAACACCATCCCCTGCATCTTTGTTGTGCTCTAAATTACCCATTCTGGTCCCTGTGCAGCTAAATAACAATAATTACCATACAAATGAATATGCATATGTGTCACTTTCCCCCCTGAAAGCAAGAAAGCCTGTTTACTTTGGACGAGGCTTTGTCTGGTGTGTGCACAACCGGAGCACAGAACGAGGAGTCTGGCCACCCGCGCCAGGCCTGCCTCCGCCCGTCGGGGGCGAGGAGGGCCCCAATGCCCCTCGCAGCCCGGCCAAAACTCACAACAAAGACAGGGCTGATGTCTCCACTCTGCAGGTGACGTGGCTTGGACTCGATCAGAATCAGAACCGTGAGGCCGCAGGGAGGGGGACCCCAGCCCGGAGGGACACAGCGAGCGTGGGCAAGACGAGGACAGTGGCCACAGCCTGGCTCCATGCGCGACTCGGGCCTGGGACCGACTGAGGGACCTGGAGCGAGACCCGCCACCCTAAACCGGGCGACCGCCGTCCCACCGCACGGTGCCGGCATGAAGGTTAAATGACAAAGGCCCCCGGGCTCCCATCACTGGCCACACCGTGACCGCTGCAGCCTTTCCGCACGGCAGGCCCGCCCGTGGGCCACGTGCCAGGCTGGGGCCGCAGGCGTCCCTGGTCAGGCTGGCAGCCCCATCGTCAAGACAGGAACAATAAGGACAGTTTCCATCATCCTAGATGTCAACGTAAGTGGCACAGACTCAGCCAACAGTGCCAGTTACACTGCCCGATACAGTCACAGAGGTATCTGAAAACCCACGGCCTGTGAACCAGAGGTGCCAGGACCACGCCCCCGCCCCCGCCCGGGGCTCAGTTAGTCTGCTGGGGCAGCTGGGACCCAGAGAAACGCTTCACTTACTAGGTTGCAGGTTTACTATAAAGCGTATGAAGTGATATCGCTCAGGAACAGCCAGGGGGAGTGACGCACAGGGCGGGGTGCGTGGGGAGGGCAAGGAGCTCCCGTGCCCGCTGATTGCCACCCCCCAGCAGCTCCACGGCTCGCCAGCCCCGGAAGTGCTCCAAACCCAGGCCTGCTGGGCTTCATGGAGGTCCCACTACAGATGCACGACTAAGTACATCCTCGGCCAGCAGCCACTGATTCAGCCTCCAAAGAGGACACTGGAGGGGACCAGAGGATGGAAGGAGAGTTTGGGGTACCCCTCTGCTTCTCCAGGTCCAGGGCGTCCAGCTTCCAAATTGTTGGTTGCCTTAACCCTCCACCCCACCCCTGTCCCCACAACTGTCCTTTCACTAATGGCTCCCCTGGGGCCCCTCGGGACGGGCCAGCTCTTCCCCACAGGCGGCCTGGCGGACACCCCAGATTCCACTTTCTCGTGTCTCCTCCCTCCAAGGTTTGTCTGTCACACCTTCTCTACCCCGGTCACCTCCCCTCCAGGACGGGAACACATGCCTCACGCTCCCTCCCTCCAGTAAGCGTGCCCCGCCTCCCGGGGAGCCCCGGCCGGCACCATGCAGGGTCCCTCCCCGAAGGGTCACTCACCCGCTGCACGCAGTCCTCATCGCTCAGGCGCTCCTCGATCAGCCCGATGAGCAGCGTGCTGGGCACGGACTACAGGGAAGAGACACACGGAGTGAGGCCCGAGCCTGGGCACTGGGCCCACAGGGCACAGAGCTGGCAGGCCGGTGGGCTCAGCTGAGAACCGAGGGCCCAGCCCTGTCGACGCAGTTTCTGCCCCTGACCCCGCTGCCCTCCCCCTTCCCTGAGCTCCCTTCCCACGGCCACCTCTCGACAGCCCCACATGTCCACGCCAGCCTCCGTGCTCCTGGCCCCCACCCAGGTGCGCTCCCCCAGGCCCGCCCAAGAGCCTCCAGGTTCCCTCTGGGTCTCCGCCAAAGCCCTGCCACCTGCCGGCAGCCCCCCTGACCCTGCCCGGGGCCGCACATGGACGTGGGCAGCCCCCCTGACCCTGGCCGGGGCCGCACGTGGACGTGGGCAGCCCCCCTGACCCTGGCCGGGGCCGCACGTGGACGTGGGCAGCCCCCCTGCCCCTGCCCAGGGCCGCACGTGGACGTGGGCAGCCCCCCTGACCCTGGCCGGGGCCGCACGTGGACGTGGGCAGCCCCCCTGACCCTGGCCGGGGCCGCACGTGGATGTGGGCAGCCCCCCTGCCCCTGCCCAGGGCCGCACATGGATGTGGGCAGCCCCCCTGACCCTGCCCGGGGCCGCACGTGGACATGGGCAGAGAACCGGCGCTTGCCCCCGCACTTGGCGCCCACTCTGCACCTGGCGCCCAGGGTCCCAGAGCCTGTCCCCTCCTCAGGCCAGTCTGCCGCGACCCTTCTCCCTCCCCTGACAGCACCCATTCGGGAGGCAGCATTCACGCAGGCCCTGGGACGTGGGGATGCGGGGGGTGCAGGGGAGGGGGACTGTGACCAGCCAGAGAACACGGGCTCAAAGGCAACCAGTCCCGGCGGGGCACGGTGACCTGCAGTCTGTGCGGCAGGGCACACGGGCGACTTTGAGTGGGCCCCTCCGAGGCGTCCCCCCGCGCCCTCCATCCGCCAGGCTGCCCCAATGCCATGCCAGCTTTGAAGTGTCACACAGCAGTGGAGTCCCGCCATGCTCCCCAACCCGGCCCCAAGGCCTGGCTTTCGGGGAGGACCAGGGACAAACTGACGGAGCCCAGCGAAGCCCCTCATCTGGCCGCTTGGTGACAAAGTGACACCCAGCCTGCTTCTGTGCCATCGAGGGCAGCCCTGGCTGCGTGGGCTCCAACGTGGGCCGTTCCTGCCCTGCCAGCCCGGCACCAGCCGAGCAGAACCCGGGCGCTGCCCGGGCAGCTGCTGGTCGGAGGCAGTGGGGCTGGAGGGCCAGGCCCTGGCTGCTCCACGCCTGGGCCCCCTCACGGGATGGCACGGGCCAGTGCAGTCCTGCCACCAGGCCCCGCTGTCCCTTGTCACCTCTGGGCAATGTTGACTGGGGCGCCGTAGGCACTGTCATCTACAGCACAGACATCTGTCAGAGCAGAGCTGGGAGGGGGAGAGCAGAGACCCCCGATCTGTCCGACTCCCCCGACCCGCCCAGGGCTCTCCTGGGGGCAGCACCAGACTGGCGCTCACAGAAGAGCTGAGCAGAGAACCCTTTCCAGACAGCTCTCGGTTTCTGCTGCTGCCCAGGGTCATCTGTCCGTCCGTCCATCCGTCCATCCGAGCGAGCAGGCTCACTGGCACAGTGTGGCAGGAGCTCTCTGGGTTCTGAAAGGCAGGCCAGGGGGATGGGGGCCCAGGAGTGGAGGTTTGAAGGAAAAGCTCAGTGTAACCCGGAGGCGCTGGAGGAGGCCCGGCGGGCTTCCTCAGTGTGTCTGATGAAGGGCGCCCTGGGGTGCTGGCGGGCAGGAGTAAACGGAGGCCGCCCCCACGGAGCAGCAAAGGCCGTTCTGTCAGCGCTGGCTCTGGCCAGGGGCCGGCCACGTCCCGGGGTCTGGCAGAGACACAGAGACAGGCCAAGGAGCCCGGGGCGCTCCAGTGGGGAAAGGGGGCCTCCGGGGTGTCCTGGTGGAGGCGGTGGCCTGGGAAGCCGAGGCAGCCACCGAGGAGCGGGCGTCCCATGGGCTCGGTTAGAGAAGCATTCTCTGGTTGGTCGTGAGGGGAGGTGAGGACAAAAACTGGGAGGCTGGCCCTTGATAATTAAGTCCTGGCCCTTGGGGCTGAGGGTCCCAGGGACAGCAGTCTGACCCCCAAGTCTGAGTGGCGGCCCGCTGCCTCCGGGCCGGGCCGGTCACTGTAGACAGTGGGCCGGTTTCCAGTGGCTTGCGCAGGCCGGGGGTCGGAGACCAGCTTCACGTCCCAGTCTGGTCATTCTCTGTCCGGATTCAGTCCCCCAGCAGATGCAGACTAAGACATTTCTCTCAAATAACCCAGAGAAGGGGGTGGGGGCGTCGTGAGACGGAGCTGCCGTGTGGCGGGGCTGACTGGGGCCGGGCAGCAGGTGCACGGGGTCCTTACACCGGTCCTTACGCCGGTCCTTACGCCGGTCCCATTGCTTCCGAGCGTCTTTACAGCATTTCATAACAAATAGTTAAAAACAAGCAACAGCGCTGCTCCCCAAACTGCCCCTGGAAGCCGGGCATCCTCAGCAGTGACCCTGCCCTCATGGAATCTGTGGCTCGTGGCCTGAGCGTCACAGAGACGCCCTCCAGGGAGGCTCTGCTTTGCACCCCGGGGCTGGGGCTGGGAGTCCCTGCCTCTGCCGCCTGGACCCTTCCCTGCCCAGAGCCAGTCCTGGGACATGCAGGGGCCCCAGGCACGCGTCCTGACGGAGTGGCAGACCAGCTGCTGGCTACAGGGCGTCTCCGGGCCTCATACGCTGGGTTGTGCTTGCTGTGGGGCACCTCGGACCCCCCACTGGCTGGACGTTCCCAGGGCCACAGAGGGGGAGCCCACCCTAGCTGTTTCCGGGGCACACCATGGGTAATTAGGGAGTGCTTCAGAAGCCACTTGGAGACGCCTACCCTGAAGAAGTCTCGGTCAACAGCAGCAAGCTAAGAGAACTCTGCGTCCGAGCGAGTGAGCGCAGAGCCGAGAATGACAGGGGACGTCGGCGTCTGCAGTGTTGTCTAGTGGCAGAAAGGACCCCAACCCCGCAGACAATTTAGAGACGACACCGAGTGAGCACCTGGCCCAGCCTGGCGGGTGCCACCTTCGCCAAGGCCACTTGCCCCCTCTGTCCATCCCAAGGCTCCGAACCATCACCCCTTACTCAGCCCCACATCCTCGCCTTTCATCCCTCCACCGCGCTGCCGGCACAGAGCCCCCCTACCCCGCCCCCCCACCACATGACACCCTTGAAAGCGCTCAGTGTGGTCTAAAATATGCTGGTAATTAGCCTAATGAAACCCAGGAGGAACTTCCTCCAACTCCCTCCTCTCCGCGGAATTCCATAAACCTGATAAAAGCATCTTTATCCCGGAAATGAGCCTGTCTCCACCACCCTGAAAAGTTTATCTTCTGGAGAGAAGGAAATAACCAATTTCTTTCTAAAGCCGTGTCCACCTTGCCCACCAGCCAGGGAGCCCCATCTAAGTTCTCCCCTTCCTCCCGTCACATCCACCTGCGCCTCATTTTCCCCAGCAATTCCTCTCACTTAACCCAACAGGCACCGGGAAGCTGAGGGGGACGGTGGGGGGTGGGCCTGGGAGCGCTGTTCCCCTCGGGGCCAGTCCTACCTTCATTTTCTGATAATGCTTCCTGGCGGCTGCAGCCAGAGGGGAATGCTCTTTTGTTGTCAAGTTCTCCACGGTGAGAAGATTGCTGTTCAGATGTTTGCGGAGCCACATTGCCTGCAGAGAGGACAGAGGACAGGAAACTGGAGAGGAGGCTGTGACACAGGGTGCTCCTCAGCCTGCCCAGGTCCTACCGGCCCCGCGAGAGCAGAAGGGCGCAGGGGAGCGCGGACAGGTGCAGGGGAACGGGCAGGGGAGCGCGGACAGGTGCAGGGGAGCGGACAGGCGTAGGGGAGCGGACGGGCGCAGGGGAGTGCGGACAGGCGCAGGGGAGCGGGGTGCTTCGTTCCCACCCGAAGGAGACAGGCGCAGGAGGCGGAGGCGCTCCCAGCCCAGAGCTCGGCCTGCAGGCCCTCCCTTCTCCGGCCCGCAGAGCCTCCACCCAGTGGCCCTGTGGCCCGCAGCCCTGGGCATGGCTCTCCGAGCCCAGCACCCCTGGGCTGTGAACTCAGGGAAGCTGTCACAGGAAATGCAGGGAAAGGACCTAAATATGGGTCACAGCCACACTCCATCTGGACGTTTTCTTAAAGAAGGGAGATGAACTATTAGGCGCACTCGCAGCCACCGCGCAGACGCAGGAAGAGAACCCTCAAGGAACAGCAGTGCAGTGGCTGTTCTCCGTGCCCAGCTAACCCCGACGGCCGTTCTGGCAGCAGGCCCTGAAGGGCCTCTGGGCAGATACGAACCCCCACTCCCTCTGCTCCTCACTCGGACAAGGGGGCTGCACTGCCAGCAAACAGCCCTTTGGGGCCCTCTGGATGTGACTATGTAGGATCTCAGCGTGAAGCTAGCTTCTGCGCGCCCCAGACAGAGGGCGGGTAGCAGGGCGGGCAGCGAATCCACAGAAAGGCTGCAGCGGACTCGCGAAACAGCCGAGCCCTGCCGGGCCCTGACCCCGCGGGACGGTCAGGATGGGGGAGACAAAAGGAGGCCTCTGCTCTTGAGTGGCGCAGGCGTCCTCAATTCCTCCCTGTGACCAGAGAAGAGCCAGCGCGAGGGAGGGAGCGAGCGGCCCGGAGTGCAGCTGTCTCCACCGCGGAGGCCGTTTGCCAGAGGCGCATCCTCACTCTGGGCCGCTGACTCCGCTTCAGCACGGCCCTGGGGGCCTGGTTCGTGCGGAGGCCACCGCCCGGGGGCCCAAGTTCAGCACCATCTCCGGGGCACTTTCCACAGGCTCCGGGGCCTTCCCAGGAGATGCTGACGGGGCGAGTCCGGAGGGGAGTCCGGGAGCCTGCCTCTCCCGAAGCACCCTGGGAATTTCCCGAAGCACCCTGCAAATGCTGGCCTCAACCAGGGCCCAGAGCCCCTGTGCTTGTAACGGTGGGAGGGGTGCAGAAAGGACTGAAAACTGACAGCCAGAACCTGCGAAACAAAGGGAAAAACTAAAGACAGAGAGACTGACAGGTGGATAAGTGGACGGACGGGCAGGCAGACGGACAGACAGGTAGAGGTGTAGAACAGCCACACACACTCTCTAAAGCAGAGCAGATTGCATTACTTTGTGCACGGGTTGGCCATCCTGAGCGCCATCTCATCAGGGAAACCTCCCACTGCGCCCTCCAGGCCTGGGACAAGGGCTCAGGGACAACAGTCATTAAGGGACCGTGGACTGAGGCTAAGCAGGCTTTTTTTTTTTTTTTTTTTTTAAGCTTTATGTACTTATTTTTTAGAGAGAGTGGAAAGGGAGGGAGAAAGAGAGGGAGAGAAACATCAATGTGTGAGAGAAACATTGATCAGTTGCCTCTCATGCGCCCCCTACTGGGGACCTGGCCCGCAACCCAGGCCTGTGTCCTGACTGGGAATCGAACTGGTGACCCTTTGGTTCGAAGGCCAGCGCTCAATCCACTGAGACACACCAGCCAGGGCAAGTAAGCTTTTCAAAGACAGAAAAAGTGCCATCTCAGATGATGAGAACTTGAACAAGGTTTTGGCCCTTAAAAAAAGAAAAAGGAGCTTAAAGATTAAAACCACAGGTAGGACAGAGCACACCAGCGTCAGGACAGAGGGCGAGGCGGCCGGCACGCTCACCGTGTCTTCCAGGCTGTGCTGTCTTCAAAGTGGAAAGAGAGCCTTCGAAGCAGATGGGGCGAAATGACAGATTCCCAAAGAAATGAAGGGGGCTGAGTATCCACACTTTTCTGATTGGTTGGGCTGGTTCATGATTAAAATTTTAAGAGCGAGTCTGAAGATTTCACACCCAGTTCCTGGAACCGGGTGCCCCATTTGGTCAGCACTCCCGCCTCGCGGCTGCCCTGAGGACCACACAGGCAGCGCAGACAGCGTCCTGGAGCCGTGAGGACACGCTGGCCGCTCCGTCCCGACACATCCGAGCCAGGCTCGGCTCTGGATGGTCGGGGAATGAGATTTCCGGGCCAGTTTTTTGTTTGGGGATTTTTTTTCTTTTTTGTATTTTCTAGGTTTCCTACTTGCAATAAGAAATAAGCTCAGCCGCAGGCCAAGGGAAAGAAGGAAAGGCGGCTGGGACGGACGCTCGGCCGCGCAGGGGGCGTGTCCCAGGGTCACACACTGAACGAGGCGCACTTACGATGGTCGTCTTCCCGGAGGCAGGCGGCCCCAGGATCACGATCCTCGGCACTGCGGGGCACAGAGATCGGAAAGTCACCGCCCAGCACGACAGAGCAGCCTCCCCCGCCTGCCCTGCTCCACGAGGATTTGCTCCTTCCCTCCCCAGATTTCATTTCCTGCACGCGACAGGGCCGTCTGTCACCCCGGGCTCAGCGATGCGCTCACACACCGAGGCCCCTCTCCGTGTTGGGAGAGGTGAGCGATCTCTGAGACAGTTTATGTCCCTGTCTCCAAGGGAACACGGACATGGTAACTTGTTTGCCAAACCAATAAATATCGGGGACAACTGAGATTTCAAACACCATAAAGCATTTTGAACAGGGACTTTGTCTCGGGGACAGGCTCTCAAACAAAGCTGTATTTTATGTAAATCAGCCTTCGAAGCTTCTTTCTTCAATATTTATGCCCTCTTATTTAGCAAATTGTATTCCCCATCATTTTACAGAGGGAAATAATGGGGCGAAGCCTGCAGGGTGTGGGCCCCATTTATAAAGCCCCAGACGGGAAAGTCTTTGTCTCCCAGCACAGGCATTTCCGTGCAGATGGAAACACTGGCCGCTGGCTTTCCTGCCAGGGGCCTGGCTGGGCTGGTTCCCGGCCCTGGCCCTGGCCCTGCAGGTACCAGACTACAGGGTGGGGGCGGCGTGGGCCATCGGAAAAGGCCAGCACCCTAGGAAGAGCTGGAAGGCGTGCGCACTTGGGTCAGAACACGGGATGAGGCCGTGGCACCTGCACGGAGGGTTCGCTGACCGCCACCTTGATGGGGGCCCCGCCTCCTCTCGGTGGGGGTCAAGGGGCCAGGGCAGAGGTTGGGGACATTGGACAGATGTTCCCTCCAGCTCACCTGAGCCTCTGACGTCACATGCAGAGCCCATCCCTACCAGGCCTCCAGGAGGGGACCCGTCCACGTAGAGGACGGCTCTGCACGACCCCGGGTCTGGGAGGGACACCGAGAAGGGGCGCGAGGGGCCCTCGGGGCCACAGTGGAAGGGTCAGCACTGCACCCAGCCGGGCTGCTGGGCTCATGGGCCTTTGCCCAAAGTCACCGCACCTTCTCTTTTCCAGGGAAAACGTGGAGGGGAAGTTCAAGATTACTGAGATTCACTCCGCAAACACTCTCTGAGCCCCTCTTCCGTGCTCAGCTCCAGGCTGGATGCTGCCGAGAAAAGCCAGATGGGCTGGGGCCTCTGGGGACAGTCCCAGGCTAACTTCAGTGGATGAGCCTGACAGGGAGCGGCCGTCCTCTGCCCGCCTCCGACCACGGAGCTGCTCTCTCAAGAACACGGCTGACGTCCAGCACGCCCCAGCTTTCTGCTGCCACGTGACCCCGTGTGTCGCCAACTGACCACCCTAGAACGCTGCGGGTCCTCAGCCCCAGCTGGGGGTGAGGTGCAGGCAACGTGCCCCTGCGGGTGGCGGTGCGGGCCGGCGACAAGGGCAGCCCGGAGCGCCTGGTGCTGCCTGTCCGCCGGCCACGCCGCCGCGATGCTCCAGCTCGTCCGCACGCTCCTCTCCAAGGCGGGCTTGGCTGTGTGCGTCCACTCTTGTTCTGGCCGAAGGGCTCTGTGTCCCTCTATGTCCTCTAGGAACTGGAGGGCCATGACCCCCACAGAAGGCGCTCGCTGGGGACCCAGATCGCCCGGCAGCCCCAAACAATGCCCTCTACCTTGACCTGGAGCCGCCTGGTTCCTCCGGAAGGTGTTTTCCACGTTTCTCCCTTCTCACCGGTCAGCTCCCCGTCAGGACTGTCCTCCTCACCCGGCCCCAACTTTTGTGCCACAGCTGAACAGCCGGTGGCATCACTGTCCCCCACCAAATGGCAGACTCCTCTAGGGCAGGGCCAGGACTGGGAGGGGCCACACACACCACGGGACCTGCAGCGCTTCCTCCTCAGCTGTCCTCCTCTCTTTCTACGGTCGCTGAGTGGTGTCACCTTGTCACCACCAGGGCTGCCTCCTGACGAAGATGCTCTCTGCCACTCAGCGTTCTCCGGGGCAAGCCACAGGCAGCGGCTGACTCCAGGGCCAGCGAGGCTCACAGACCCCTAGATGGGCAGGATCAGGCCCAGAGCCACTGGCCAGGAACAGCGCCCCACGCAGCGTGGGGGCCACAGCACCGGCACACTGGGCACCAGACACCGCAGCCACGCCCACAATGCTGCTCACTTACGTGGGCTACAGGGCTGCCACTGCACATGTCACCCGTCACCCCGGGGCCAGGCCCGGCGGGGCCGCCAGGGAGAGAACCTCCGTCCCCTGAACACCACCCACTCTCTGCAGAGCCCTGGGACCCAGGCGAGGCTTTGGGGCCCTCCCCCCGGGTGAGTGTCATCTCAGCAGGTGGAGAAACTACTGACAGACACAGTCTGGAAGTGAGGTGGCTTTGGGGACCGTGGTCAGGTGGGAGGATGAGGGGAGACCGGGGCTGGGGTGCCAGGGAAGGTTGGGGGGCAGTGTCCGAGCAGCGGGGAGCGCAGTGGCGGGTGGAAGGGCCTCTTGCACAAAGCAAAGAGCGCACGGGCCCTGGGGAGGAGGCTCGCTTGGCAAAGCCAGGGGAGGGCGCAGAGTGGGCACGCTGTCTGGGTCCTGCGCCGGCTCCCACTGCCCCTCCAGCCAGAGCTTAACCACAGGCCACCGCCCGGTGGGGCCAAGGGCTGCGGAACCAAGGAGAAGGGACCAGCACCTCACGGACAAGAGCACGCGGGAGCCAGGTGACTCCCAAGTGGCACGTTCCTTGTGCAGAGCGACAGGGTTCAAAGGCGCCGGAAGCCCGTCTCAGCTCCCGGGGCACCCACACTGTGTCACGCTCTACAAGGGAACAGCCACGGCCCCTCAACTTCTCCCACACGTTTATCTGATTAATTTCAGTTTCTTGAAATCTAACACCGCGAAACCGCAGCCCTGCTCGTGAGTAATTATTTATAAACAGTGTCATAAAGGCGGCTTGACTGCCAAGAGTAATCAACTTCTTCAAACCACTTCAAAGGAAATCAAAACCCTCTCCATCCACAGATCCTTCTGAGGTTTAACTAGGAGCATGATTTAAAATTCACAAGAAAACCCTTAGCTATTGGAGCCCTAATACACAGCTTTCCTGGACAAATGTTTGATAAAAAACGAAACGTACCATCATATACACCATCACCCGCTTTAACATCGCCCAGGGCTACTCTAAATGCTCACTTTGTACCCCATCTGCTTCCTCGTGGGACAGGGGCTGCCAGCTGTGTGCGGGTGGCGCCCCGCGCCCACCCCATGTGCGCACTCATGGGGTGAGTCCAGAGCCTTCCCTCCCTCCCCACCAGCCGCAGGCCACCGCACACCCCACGCCCAGGCCCAGGAAGCAGAGAGTTGAGAGCCCGGCTTCCAGCCACCACGTGGCCAGAAGGAGGCATGAGGGCCCGAGCTGCCGGCCCAGGGCATGGGAATGATCGTGGGAATGATCGCTGGATGTCAGGGGGCTACTCATGCCTCCCGTCCTCTTCTAGAACAGACTCCCCCACTGCTGAAAAAACCACAGACGCAGGGCACTCTCCCTGCCTCCCCTCTGCCTCCCCCATTCCTGCTTCTCCCGTGGGTGGAAGCTTGGGCCCAGCAGGGAACCCCACAAATGTCCCTCTCTTCTTTGCACTTAAGCAATTGAGCTGCCACCCAGTGTCTGGCACCCAGTGACTCTGATGGCACCTGAGCAGAAATCTGGCCTCTGGCTCCTCAGGACAGGCGGGGAGTGGGGAGGGGGCGCCCCGCTCGAGCCGCACCATGCAAGTCTGGATGCCACGGCCCACCTGCGAGCAGCGAGCAGGACAGGGGGCGGCAACGCTGTCCCTCAGCTCCTGCCCAGTCTCCTGGGGGCCCGGAGAGGGGTGGCACGCGGGACCTCGTCACAGCAGCAGAGGGCGTCACTGTGCTCTCTGAACTGTGCTGCCACTTTGCTCTGCCCTTACTTCCACTTCCCCTTCGCAGTCCCTCAGCCTCGCTAGTGGCGATGGTGCGGCAGCGCCGGCGCGGGGCCCGGCAGTCGTGCTCCAGGCCCCCCAGGAAGGAAGGTGGTTTAACACCCACCCCGCAGAGTAGGTGAGTGCCCACCATGTGAACGGGAGACCGGAGGCCTTTTAGAGCAGTCTCTGAGGGGCAAAGCCAGTCCCACAGGGAACTCAAAAAGAACAGCTGGAGAAGGTGGCCCACCTGGCCCCACGAGGTCACAGCTGTGCGTGCTCCTGGGGCATACAGACTCACAGTCAACATCAGTTCTCAACTCTGCCCACCTGGAGGCTCAGAGAAGGGCACCGCTGGGCGCTTTGAACCACCGGGCCCTGCCCCCGCCGGCGCTCTGCGGGCACGGCTGACACCCACACCCAGAGACCTGCGGGCAGAGCTCACACGCAAGGCCTAGTCTCCCCCGCCCCTCTCTTTCTTAAGCTCCTTAGCATCCTGTCTGATCTGAGGCCTCTGAACCCCACACGGGGTATCTCAGGCCTCTGTCCGACCTGGCCTCGCAGAGCGCCAGTCTCACGGGGGTGCAGGGGGGCCCTTCAAAGCGGCTCTGCTCCGATGAAAGGAACATCAAAGCTCCCGGAGCCCGGTGCTGCCGACGGCTCACACAGGGCAGACAGTCCTCCTCTCCCAGCACGGCAACCGCGGACCAGGGCCCCGTCCCACTCCCGGTGCCGGGCGCTGGCCTGGGGTCTGGCCCACCGGTGCTCGGGCCAAGGCGTGGGGAGCTCTGGAGCTCGTTACCGGGTGCCGGCAACAAGACCAGCAGGAAACCCTGAGTGCTGGTATCTAGGCGGACCAGAAACCAGGCTCCCACCTGCCGAGTGATCGAGTGATCGCAGAGCTTAAACCCGACAGGCACCCTTGGCCGGGCATGCGGACACATTAACAATGGGCTCTGCGGGCCTCTCCGAGCTTTCCATTTCCATAGCTCGGCGAGAGAATTTTTATTAGTTGTGCTCCCCAAAAAACTAAGGCATTTTTCTGTTAACCACTAGCCCAAATTGTCAAAACCTCTCCCCACCCC
>PVJI01013866.1:0-46196 GCA_004026765.1 Micronycteris hirsuta | reverse complement strand
TTCTCTCCTTATTTTTAATCTTGGGTAATGTAATTATGATGTGTCTTGGTGTGTTCCTCTTTGGATCCAACTTCTTTGGGACTCTCTGAGCTTCCTGGACTTCCCGAAAGTCTATTTCCTTCGCCAGCTTCGGGAAATTCTCCATCATTATGTGTTCAAATAAGTTTTCAATTCCTAGGATTTCTTCTTCTCCTTCTGGAAGCCCTATGATCTGTATGTTGGGCCGTTTACAGATGTCCTGGAGGTTTCTGAGCCCCTCCTCCATTTTTTGAATTCTTGTTTTTTCATTCTTTTCTGGTTGGATGTTTTTTTCTTTCTGCTGGTCCACTCTGTTGATTTGAGTCCCAGTTTCCTTCTTATCTCTATTGGTTCCCTGCAGATCTCTCCTCATTTGTTCCAGCAATTTCGATAATTTTTCATCGAATTCTGAAAGCATCCTTATTACAAGGATTTTAAACTGTGCATCTGATAGGTTGGCTATCTCTCGGTAGGTTAGCTCTGGGGCTTTAATCTGTTCCTTTCTTTGGGCCATTTTTTTTCCCTGGGTGAGCCTGTTACTGTAAGGGGGGCGGAGTCTTGGGGATCCCCTGTGCAGGGAAACTCCCAGTAGTTGTGCTGTGACTAGCCTGTGGGGCGGGACCTGAGAGCACAATGGTGCCTGCTCCAGTCTTTGCACCCACACCGCCTCCTGCAAGCAATTCGGGCCCCTCTGCGCTGGCTCCAGGGGTCGCTCCAGGGTCGGTGGATGGGCTGCACAGCTCCAATCCCCCGTGGGTCTCCCCAGCGAACTCTCCTGTGAGGCCGGGAGTTCCTCCCGCTGCGGACTCCACCCCCACAGGTACTCTCACTCTGCGCAGATGGGTTGGGCCCTACTTTCTCTCCTGGTCTGTCTGCCCGCGAATGTGGACCTGCCCGGTCCACCAGTCTCGGCCCCGCTGGGTCCGGATGAGCCGGGTGCTGGCCTCGCTCGGTCAGGCACCCCGTCTGGGCGTGCTGCAGCCCCGCAGGAACCGCCCCTCCAACCGCAGTCCTGCCGTCTGCTCACCAGCTCGCTGCGGGGTCGCTGAGTGCTTTCCCTCCGCCCTGCTCCTCCCGGCTCACCAGACTGGACGAATGTATCTTCTTTAATTCCTTGGTTGTCGGACTTCCTCTCAATACTATTTTCTGTCAGATCTGGCTGTTTTTGGTTGTATAAATTTCTGATTTTTTTCCTTGTTTGGTTGTGTGAGATGGCATGGCTCCTTCACCTATGCCGCCATCTTAGGAAGTCTTCTCTATAATTTGTTTTAACTTAGCATATAAGTGAGACAATACAATTTTTGTCTTACTCTGTCTGAAATTTCACTTAGCATAATGTCCTCAAGTTCCGCTCATGTTTTTGCAAATGGCAGAAGTTCATTTTTTATGTCTGGATAATATTCCAATGTATATATACAAAACATTTTTTATATATTCATCTATCGACAGACATTTTGGTTGTTTCCATATCTTGACTATTGTAAATATTGTTGCAATGAGCATGGGAATGTAGATGTCTTTTTGAGATAGTGATTTTGTTTCTTTTACATATATACCAAGAAGCAGAATTGCTGAATCAAATGATAGTTTTATTTTAATAGTTTTAGGAACTTTCACACTATTTTCCTTAGTGGCTGTACCAGTTCCTATTGCTATCAACCATACACAAGTGTTCCTTTTTCTTCACTTACTTGATAATACTATGTCTTGTTTTTTTGTTTTTTTTTTAACAATAGTCATTCTAGCAGGTGTGAGGTGATATCTCATTGTGGTTGTTTAAAAATAAATTTATTGGACTGACATTGGTTAGAATATATAGGCTTTAAGTGTGCTATTCTATGATACATCATCTGTATACTGCACTGTGTGCCCACTCAAAGTCAAATTTTCTTCTGTTACCATATTGTTGACCTCCTTTACCTTTTACAACCCCCTCACCACTTTCTCTCTGGTAACCGCCATGTTGTTGCCTGTGTTTATGAGTTCTTTTTTGTTTTTCCTGTTTTTTCATTTGCTGCTTTCACTTTTATATCTCACATATAAGTGAAATTATATGTTTTTCACTTTCTGACATTTTGTTTAGCATGATATTCTCAAAATCCATTCATGTTGTTACAAATGCAGTATTTTATCTTTTCTTATGGCTGAGTAGTATTTAGTTGTATACTTGTACCACATCTTTTTTATATAATTATCTATTAAAGGACATTTATTAGAAGAAAACATAGGTAAGATACTAAACTTATGGACCTTGGTCTTAGAAAGGACTTCATAAATTTGACCCCAAAGGCAAGTGAAGTAAAGGCAAAAATAAATGAATGGGGCTGTATCAAACTTAAATGTTTCCACATAGCAATAGAAACCACCAATAAAACAAAAATGCAACAAACAAAATGGAAGGAGATTGACAAGGGATTGCTATCCAAAATATACTTGTATAAAGAACTCAAAACCAACCAAAAATACAATCCAATTAAAAAGTGGGCAGAGGACCTGAACAGAAAATTGTCCAATAAGACATACAAATGGCCAACAGATATTTGAAAAGATGCTCAACTTCACTAGCTATAAGGGAAATGCTAATAAAATGCATTAAGTGGGTATGAATCTTAATCTACACATAGGTGTGGGGAAGCTCTGTCCAGCAGAGCTCTCCTGGGCACTGCAGATGAGAAAAAAAAATCTACCAAAATATGATCTGCTTGGGGAGAAAAGGCTGACCAATCTCTCAGAGGAGAATGACCTCGAACACCTGTTTCCCTGGGCTCTTACTGGGTTTAGTTTGCGTAGGAATACAGGGAGTATATGCAAAGCTCATCAGTCATTGTCATGCAGTAATGATAAAGGAATAGACAACATTCAAAGAACATTAAGGGCTTATTCTGAGTCAGGGTCAGATAGATAGACGCCAAACAGCCATAAAACTTTGGGAAACAAACCATTTTATGCCTGAACAGTTAACATTTAAATTGAGGGTATTCTTAGCAAAGCAGATTTCACAGGATTTTATGTGTTCTTTCTTAGGCCTGATCACCTCACCTACCCATCAGAAACTGCCTGTTCTGGCACCAGGCTGCACTCACCCTGTTTCAGGCCTGAATCAGGTGGGGGAAGCAAGGCAGCAAAGAAATTAGGAGACTTTTTACAGATAGAATGAGGACTCAGGCTATGACAAGGCCAAGGGGTGAGGGTCTTTTGTCCCTCCTCCTTAATCCCCTAAATCCTTCCCTGATGGTCCCTTCACTACTATGCCTGTCTTAGGTTGTTCCTTCCTTTAGGAATCTTACCCATCATTGACTATCTACCCATCCTCCAGGGGCCAAGCAGGGTGAAGTAAGGGGGATAAATTTTATCTCCTTAGTGGTTTATGGTCCCAAGGTCTTTTTAATCAACCTTAGCCATGGGAGGTTACAGCTTCTGAAAAGAGGGAAGGCAGTTCCCAACACATAGGTGGTCAGTATAGGTGACTTTGTTTTTTTATAACTGAATTACTTATATTGTATCAAGAGATTTCAGCATGCTAGCAAATGAATCTCATTCCATTTGGAGTCTCCCAATTTTCCCCAGCACTTAAATTCTGGTATGGCAAGGGTGGTGAGGGGTGAAAGACCTCATCTAATTTCCCAGTTTTGGTGTGCTGGAGTACATAAGGTATGATCAGCTTCTATCTAACTTGTATCCACCCAGATATCTTGGTCTATGAAGGTCATGGCTAAATCATTCCTCATTCTTAACTGTGAGGCCTCTTAATTGTTTTGCAAGTTCTGGTTAGTATAATAAGGCAAGAAATAAAACTAATGAGCAAAACTCAGAAACATGGAAACAAAATTATGTTTCTCTCTTGGTAAATGGTTTGAGTACTTTGGGTATGATGTTTTTAGTACACAAAGTGCAAGACACATTACATTTCTTTACTTCTCAAATCAACACAAATCAGAATAAAATCAAACACCTCTGTTATAATTTTTGCTTTCTTCCCATTCCTACATTTCTTAGGTCTTAGCCAAAAGAAAGCCTCTCTGTTCATGTGTCTTCATTGGCTAGTGCCAGGACACTAGTACCTTGGCCAGAGTTTCCAAACGAACTGAGACTGCTGTGTTCATAGGCTCTGTGCAGACTTCAGGTCTTCACTGCTCCTGTGAGGTGAATGCCAGCTTTTACCCACCTCTCCTTCTCTTCCTGTGGCCATGTCTGCTCTCCCCTTCCTATTCTTGATACCCACTATTTTCCTTTTCTATCTATCATGTGGCGAAAAAAGAACACTAGGAACAACAAACCCAAACCAATATTAAACCAAATTGTATTCACCATTATATAATCAGACTAACTTATCAATTCACATCCTAATATGAGAATTCAGCCTGTTGACAAAACACTAATATTCACAAAATAATATACTATGCACAATAAAAAATGACTAATATATATATAATTTTAGAGAGTACATGCTTCTTTAGCCCTATTTTATAGATGAAAGAAAAGACAATGTCAGAAACAAGGTGTCTGGTCCAAGTTTACACAAGTATATAGTGACAGGGCTAAACTAAAAGCCCATGTCTAACCAGGTCTAAAATCCATGCAACCAATAAAACACTATTTACTGTTGAGTATATACTATGTGCTAGGCACTTTGCTAAGACATTATCCCTTAAACCTATAATACCTGCTGGTGTATACATTATTCATTCATTTCATACATGAAGCAGATGAAGAACTTAAATTGATTTCTCATTTATTCTTCAGCTGTGACCTGGTTTGTTCCCAGAAGATCATTAAAATTGTTCTGACAAATACTGCCTACCAATAATCCTCTGTATAGAAAATTACAGTGCATCTCTAGCCATCCTTGGCAACTACATCCCCACCTGTCTTGTCCCCACTCATTGAGAGTTCCTTCCCAACCTTTCCTTTAGCTCCTTTCTCTTCAGCCTTCTGATCTTCTCTTTCTACACCCCAACTCTCTTTGAGTAATTGTATCCTCTCTTATTTTAACCAATAGTTGGATAATTTCTAAATATCTCTGAGACCCATGCATTTCTCTGAGCTTTAGACTCATATAGCCAACCACCTATTGATTATATCCATTTGGATATCCTTTAGGTACCTTCAACTCAACATGTTAAAATTAAACACATCTTCTTCCACCACTTTTGCATTTCTGATCTCAGTCATTGGTATCCAAGCCCCCAAGAGTCACTCTTTGACTATTTTATCTTCCCTATAACTAAAGAGAACCAATAAACCCATAAAATCATTTATGTTATAAATATTACCTGGTCTAGCCTTACAGTTCCATTAAATAAGTGGTAGGATAATAAAACAAGACATTGTAGGTTAGGACCTTGGCACAATAAAAAACTTCAACAAAGGTTAACTATTATTTTTACTAATAAATAATGACAAACACTACTACTACCACAATGTAAGCAAACTGTACCACCATACCCACAAATGTTCACTAATCACATGTTGGATATTTTGGATCAATCCTATTGTTTCCTTCTTTCTTTTTTCCTTTATATTTTCCATATCTTTGCTCTTTGTTCTTAGGGACTTCTTCATAAGTTACCTTCCTGCCCTGCCTTTAATTTTATTTTAACTTATATTTTTAATTTGTAAATGTTTTTGTAGTGTCTTTGTTTCTTTTCTGTATTTGGGTTTAATTCTTCTAAAACAATTCTCTCTTTTCTGTGCCCTCAATAATTTGTTTTCTCCATCAGCAGTTCTTTTGTTTGTTCATCTTCCATGCTTTGGTTTTCCTCCTGCCTTATGATCCTAGGTTTTCCTTTCATGTTTAAGATGAAGTAAGTTAATTACCACAGCTGGCATGTTAATCACCAGAGCCAGAATGGGTACCCTTTGCTGTAGTCCAGGTAGGGCTGTTTTCCCAAAAATCCTCTCCTCTAACTCTAGGAGACATGAGCACATGATTTTGTTCAGTTTTATTATCTGTATCTTAAGCCCTAGTGCCTAGAATAGTTTTTGGCACATACGAAGGATCGAAATGATAAGATCCCATTGCTGTCAAAAGCCTTTCTGTACTGTAGTTGATAAGACTTTTAGGGGAATCTAAAGAAAGCTTCTATTGAAGCATAAGCACTAACCTAATCCTGGTAAAGAGAAGAGGAATTTGTTTGAAACATGGTCAATCCTCAGGCCAATTTTCTTTTTTCTCTTATTTTTATTATAGAAACCTCCTAGAATTAAATTAAAGAAGAAAGAGGCAATGATGATCTGATAACTAGTGGTCTCTGTATCAAGAATCCAAAAATACAAATCCCTATTCCATTTGTATTACTGAGATTTTGATTCAGATTACTTAACCTAACTAAATCCTAGTTTTCCTAAATATAGAGGCTATAAATTTCATCTACTGCTTGTTTCCCAGGACTTTGTGAGAATTCATGTAAATATCTTATAAAATTATTTCAATCACCTTAGAAACAGTATTTTTTAATTACCTTATTGTTGTTCAATTGCAGTTGTCTGCATTTTCTCCCCTCCCCTCCCACCTACCCCATCCAAACCCAAGTCCTGGAGGAAAACATCGGTAGGAAAATCTCAGACACTCCATGCAGCAACATATTCACTGATATGTCCCCTAAAGCAAGGGACATAAAGGAAAGAATAAAGAAATGGGACCTCATCAAATTAAACATTTCTGTATGACTAAAGAAAAAAGCACTTAAATGAAAAAAGAACCAACTATATAGGAAAACATATTTGCCAATGATACCTCAGACAAGGGTTTAATCTCCAAAATATGGAAAGAATTCATACTACTCCACTCCAAGAATGCAAAAAAAAAAAACCCAATTAAAAATGGACAAAAGACTTGAACGGACACTTCTCCAAGGAGGACATACAGAGGGCCCAGAGACATATGAAAAGATGCTCAGCATCACTAACCATCAGAGAGATGCAAATTAAAACCACAATGAGATACCACCTCACACCAGTCAAAATGGCCATCATAAAGAAAGCAACAGACAAGTGTTCGAGAGGATGTAGAAAAAAGGGAACCCTACTGCACTGTTGGTGGGAATGCAGACTGGTGAAGCCACTGTGGAAAACAGTATGGAGCTTTTTCAGAAAACTAAAAACGGAACTGCCTTTTGACCCAGCAATTCCACTGCTGGGACTATACCCTAAGAGACCTGAAACACCAATCCAAAAGAACCTATGCACCCCAATGTTCATAGCAGCACAATTTACAATAGCCAAGTGCTGGAAGCTACCCAAGTGCCCATCAGAAACAGTATGTTTTATAAGTACTCATCACCAGCCTTCATTTATAATTGTACCATAATTGTGCCATAAGTCATCATTGTACCATAGCATATTTCTACAAATCATTTTTCAAAAATATGTGTAATGACATATTTTATTAACTTGCACATATCAGAGTTTGATTGAATCAAATAAAATTTTTAGGCTGTTATCTCTTAATCTTGACACAAATAATGATTTTTTCCATGGCCTCCTGCTGGCTTCTGGGGAAGTCTAAAGGCAGCTTGATTTTGTTTTTGTTGTTGCTATCAGAGTTAGGTTGTTACTATTTTTTTTTCATTTTCTTCATGGATGCTTATAAGCTATGACTTATTTTGGTTTTCTTTATCTTTATTATTAAAAAAAACATCATGGTGGAATTCACTGTGATTTTTTTTTTATTGACATTTCCTGAAACCTGTTTAACCTTTTTCAATATGCGTACTCTACTGTTTCTTTTAGCTCAAGAAAGTTTTCTTATAATTGGTCTGGTTTCCTTTCCAGGGACATCTATAATTGATATCATTGGCTTTCCTTTTTATGAACCCCATATCTTTCTTTTCTCGGTGTTCATCTCTTGGTGTGTTTCTTCTTGCTGGAAAATATACTGAAGTCACTCTCATCAGTGTTCAAGTTTATTTTATATAAATCTTGTTCCTTGTAGACTGTAGTACAGATTTTAATTCTGCTATTATAATTTTAGTTTCTTTACAATCCTCTTTCAATCTCACTTAGCTCTTTTATCATTCTTTCTTTCTTTCTAAAATAGTTTATTGCTTTTTATCATATCACCCTTTCTTTTCAGGTCACTTTTTCTTATACTGCTTTGGATTACCAGATTACTAAAATAATCTTCTATTGGTAAAGAATTATAGAAGAATGCTCCTGGCTGGTGTGGGTCAGTGGATTGAGTGCGGGCTGGGAACCAGACGGTCCCGGTTGGATTCCCGGTCAGGGCACATGCCTGGGTTGTGGGCCAGGTCCCCTGTGAGGGCCATGTGAGAGGCAACCATACATTACTGTTTCTCTCCCTCTCTGTCTCCCTCCCTTCTCCTCACTCTAAAAATAAATAAATAAAATCTTAAAAAAAAAAGAATATTTTCTACCAAATGTTAAATACCATGAGCACTTTTCTTTTTCACCTGCATAGTTCTTATGTTGGTCTTTTCTTTCCTTTTCCTTTTCAATTGCAGAGAGAGCTCCCAGATTCTTGGGCTCTATTCTCTAACTTCTGTGACCTGGTGAAATACCCTGAAAGGAAGTAATTCCCACAAGTGTCCTTAATATGACTGGTTTGGGATATTCTACACTAGTAGTATATATGAAAATCTACAATTCCCAAGGCACTTTTATACAGGTATTTTCATTTATAAACCTGAGAGTTTTATCAAGGGATGACATTTCTAGAATTCAATGTGCTAATATCTGTCCCCTTGTTTTCTGGAAGTGAGGATCTCACAATTCATTCTTGCAAAAAAAGTAAAAAAGGGGTAACAAAGGAAGGAAAAGAGATAAAAAGGACAATATTTTAGGTCCTTTGGAAAGCACTATGTATGCAGTAAAGCAAGGTATGCACAGTTGACCAGCCAGGAGTTCAAAGTTGGAGAGAGATAAAATGTTCTCTTTTCTTCTTTGTTTTCACTTAATTTCATGAATCAATGCATAGATTGGCCAATCAGGCCCCAATAAAGTCAGAGTTAATGAAAATATCGTCTCAATTCTTGATTGATTGTCTGCTGTTATTGAAGGTAACTCAGGAGGGAATCAGGAGCATTATTTTTCTGTGAAACAATGAACCAATTTGACTGTGTTCCTGTTTTCCATCAGTAAAGTGGTTCTAAGGAAAGGCAGATCTCTACGAAAGACTTTTATGAAATATTTGGACCAATCAATTTTCCCACTTCTAATATACAATAAAATTCTGGACAATAACAAAGGCCTCTCTAGACATTTCTCACCTTTCTGTCTGTTGCAGATATACTTTTCTAGCCTGTTCTCCTGTGTTCAGACAATTTTCTGTAAACTAACTTGTTTCTATTTAAAGTTAGGCAGTGCACATCATGACTTACTTGCTATTTCCCCCAAACACATTTTTTTCTACCAAATACCCAAGAGAAGAGATTTGTCTGATTAATAATGTTTTAAAACATGGTTGCAAGTAAAACAACACATAGAATTCTAAGTGTACTAATTATTAGAGTTACCATTAATGATCAAAATGACATTAATGTTTCCATGTTCATAACTAGCCTGAGAAACAGTTTCTTAAGCAGAAAACCACTTGGAGTTTGTAAACTTGCTATGGAGCCACAGATTCACCTAGTCAGCAGGATCTTCATGAGTCATGGGTTCCAATATAACCCAGAACTGCCAAAATGCAGCTCTTCCCCACACTTTTCCACCGGAACTAGAGATGTCTTTACATTTGGATACCTACCTCCTACCCTGTCCACACTCGATAAATGCTGCTTAATAGTGACAATGAGGATATGTGTTCTACCTCAATTTTCTCCTAAAACCTGTATTGAGAGAGCCATATATGTTTCCCCAAGTAATTTGTTCTATTGTTCAATTGGCTGCCTAGCCAAAACAAAATTTCCTACCATCTGCCTTGAATGTTTCCATTTTATTTTAAGTCTCAGCCTGGTTCTTTTCTTGTGCATCTATACTGCACTGAACTGTGCCAATGGTTAGGAAGTTCAGGTGGCAGGACCCTACTTGAGATGTCTTGTTTGACAGCTATCCAAGTCCAAGACAATGTTCCTGTATACTAGGTATAAACTAAGTTTGGTCTGAATCATTTATTACCAGAAAAAAATTTTTTTTTACATATTAGAAGGGACAGACCAGCTCTGGAGACCTTATCCCCAAAAGCGAACTAAGTATTTTATGGCCATGATTTTCCTTTTTGACTGATATAGATTAAAGGCAAATTTTAGAACCACCATATCACATGTTTATCTCAACAAAGAGTTTCTTTTTAGTGAAATTCCTGCTTATCATTTGCTTTCATTCTTATTTCTTTGCTCTAATTTTAACTTGTATTTTTGTAATAATTTTTTATTTTAAAATATTCCCAAAATTATTTTATGAAAACATAGGAATGGATTTTAAAAGTAAGCAAATTAATAAATAAATTAGATTTTAAAAATTGTTTTTCTCACTCATGCTTGCCGGCCCTCAGACTCTTTCTAAATTCAGTCTGTGACCCTCTACACTTTCCTTTTCCTCCAGTCTTAAACACATATGAGATGATGAGAGCTGGAACAGTCATCTTTTGATATTGGGACAATGAGACATCATGCTGAGAATAAAAAAATTAAAAAGGCAGTTCTTAGACTGCTTGTTTCCCTAGATATTGTTAACTGAAAAAATATAAACTTCTATTTGGTTAGGTCATTATTAGTCAAGATTTCGATTACATGAAACCACATACCTTTTCAATTGATAAGTGAAAAAATACATATATACATATATAACATATTAATATAAAATATAGAAATTATATATTTTTAAATTATAAAATATAAAATTACTAAATATAATTATAAAATATTATTTATATTTATCCTTTGAAAATTGTTTCAACTCTTTTCAGTACTGTCACACATAAGAAAAGACAGCTTAACTGCTTGATACAATGTGACTCTGTAGTCTAAGTTGTCATCTGAAACCCAAACCTATATGCATTGTGTCTGCAGTGTTGTGATGCTCTAATAATTAGTACATCCAGATATACTGCAATAATAGAGAGGCAGATACAAAAAAAATCCCATATACACTTATTGTTTCTGAAGATAAAGTGCATACAAATAATCATCCCCAAATCTAGAGTAAGGAATCTTGAGTAAGATCAGGTTAAAGTATGAGAAAAACAGAACTGACAGACCTCAGACAACTCCAACAATAAATAGCTTTGGATCCCAAAGCCAGCACTCTAAAACTTCAAAAAAAAAAAAATAGAAATGCATTCTTATTTTCGTCACTGCCATTTGGAAGACAATAATACCCAAACTGCTTCTAGTTAAGCCAAATTACTGACCGATGAATACATCAATTGTTTAATCCCGTTCTCTCTATGTTCTCAATAGATGTACTTCCTTATGCTGTCCTAGCTATGAATTTTTTTTAACCATTTCCCAATTGACATCTGCCTCTGCTCTTCTCCTCCAACTGCTGAGAACATTCTGATTCACCTCAAGGTATTTGAGACCTCAGGTCTCATAAATTATAAACGAAGTTTCACTTCTAATAGAAGTTCTATCCTCAAGAACTCCACACCTTAGCCCAGCTGAAGCTCAGATGAACTAGATGACAAGGAACTCTGGTCCCACTCCAACATAAAAACCACATTTCCCCTTCATCGCCAGTAACAGGAGCATTTCATACAAATATAGTGAAGCCAGACGTTAAAGAATAAAGAGTGGGAGCTGTATTACATTTCTAATGGTTTCATCTGTTTCACATAAAGAGAAGGGATCTCTCTTCTGTTTCATTGATCTGTGTATCTGTTCTTATGCCAGTACCAGACTGTTTTGATTATAGTGGCCTTGTAATATAGTTTGATATCAGAACTGTGATCCTTCCTACTTTGTTCTTCTTTCTCAAAATTGCTGAGGCTATTGGGGTTGTTTATTGTTTCACATAAATTTTTGAAAAGTTTGTTCTATATCTGTGAAATATATCATTGGTATTTTAATAAGGATTGCATTGAATCTATAGATTGCCTTGGGTAGTATGGACATTTTGATGATGTTAATTCTTCCAATACCATGAAGCATAAATGGTATATGCTTCTATTTATTTGTGTCTTCCTTAATTTCATTTTTCAGTGTTCTGTAGATTTCTTTGTACAGGTCTTTTACCTCTTTGGTTAGGTTTATTCCTAGGTACTTTATTTCTTCTTGTTGCAATAACAAATGGGATTTTTTTCCCCTAATTTCTGTTTCTGAGATTCCATTGTTGGTGTACAAAAATGCCTTCAATTGCTGAATATTGACTTTGTATCTGCTTTTTTGCCAAATTCATTTACTAGGTCAAGTAGCTTTTTGGTGGAGTCTATAAGGTGTTCTATGTATACTATCATGTCATCTGCAAACAATGACAGTTTTACTTCTTCCTCTCCAATTTGAATGCTTTTTGTTTCTTTTTCATGTCTGATCACTGTGGCTAGAACTTCCAATACTAGAGGACATACAGAGGACACAGAAACATATAAAAGAATGCTCAGCATCACTAGCCATCAGAGAGGTGCAAGTTGAAACCACAATGAGACACCACTTCACACAGGTCAGAATGGCCATCATAAACAAATCAACAAACAACAAGTGCTGGGGAGGTTGTGAAGAAAAGGGAACCCTAGTGCACTGTTGGTGGTAATGCAGACTAGTGCAGCCACTGTGGAAAATGTTAAGGAATTTCCTCAGAAAACTAAAAATGAAACTACCTTTTGACCCAGCAATCTCACTGTTCTGATTATTCCCTAAGAATCCTTAAATACCAACTCAAAGAACCCACGCACCCCCATGTTCATAGCAGTACTATTTATAATAGTCAAATACTGGAAACAGCTTAAGTGCCCATCAGTAAATGAGTGGATCAAAAACTGTGGTACATTTACACAATGAAATACTATGCAGCAGAAAGAAAGAAGGAGCTCCTACCCTTCATGACAGAATGGATGGAACTGGAGAGTATTATGCTAAGTGAAATAAGCCAGGTGGTGAAAGACAAATATTATATGACCTCACCTATAAGTGGAACATAATCAACAAAACAAACAAGTGAGCAAAATAGAACCAGAGACATGAAACTAAATAACAAACTGACAGTAACCAGAGGGGAAGGGGGAGGGAGGTAATGGGGGGAAAATGTCAAATCAAGGAACATGTATAAAGGACCCAAGGACAAAGACAATGGGGGGTTGTCTGTTGGAGGTGGGGGGTGGGTAGAGCAGGAGAAACTAATGGGGACAATTGTAATTGAACAACAATAAAAAAGGAGAGAAGGAAAAATGAAGCATTGTGTTAATCAATGGGCAAAGCCATCTTGAATTAAAGAAGCTCCTGAAATGAAAAGAGGAGGAAACTGGTAAAGACAGGCTTCTGGGTCTTTTTGGAAGGAAATTATCCAACCACAACGATAGCAAAAATTGACTATATGAAGCTTACAATTTAGCCATGGTGAGTTCTAGAAGCAATACTCTTTCCCCCCTCCTCCACCATCACCATTTAGTAAGGCTAAAGCAGTTATGACACAGTACTTTTCCTCCATAATCTATAGCACGAGGGTCGTGCTTTCTCAGTCAACAGTTACAGGAATCAGGATTCAATTAAATTAAGTAGGTTTAGGAGATCCTGCTTGAGGAATTTTATATGTACTCCTAAGTGATTTGAACAAATTATGAATTATGTTCTAAAGAAGATAATACTTGAACTGTGGAGTAAAGAGGACAGTATCTACCTAGTAGAATTGTGTTGGTTGGATAGAAAGATTTGTTGTTTAGGGTATTTACTGTGCTTTTAAGAGCACTCTAAGACATATAAGTGACTCTTTTATGCATGTCTACACTCAAATAGACCTTGAGTGGGAATGATAGACACTGCTTCTCACCTACCCAACTTCCACCTACCATCACCTTCATCTCACTGACTCCTGATTTTGTTCACACTCATCTTGTACTCCAGGGCAGGCTTAGACTCTCCTCCTATAGGGGGTGAATGCTAATTTATTGAGGCTAACTGTGATTATTCTCTTTCCTAGACTGGTGATTCTTCAAGAGACGGACACATTGTACAATTCTGGCCCGTGAGTGAAATCTGTAACTTCTAGAAAAGTTTTCCTTGCCCTTAAGAAAATGGAAATAAAAAGAATACCTATTTTGTTGTTTCTGAATCTCACTGTGTGAGGATGTGATACTAGGAGCAGTCGTTCTGTGATCTGAAAGAGAAAAAGCCAAGATTATTGCGGGTCAACCGACATCATTGAGGTACTGAACAAACTTCCCTGCAACTACCAGTGCTCAGACTTTCAGTTAGGTAAAATCATGCATGTCTGTATTTATTAAGCTACTTTTAGTTTTAAGTTTTTTGTTACTTGCAACAGAATGTATCCTAAGTAATACAAAACTCATCCGTAGAGGAACAGATCATGAGATTTTTTTGTTTGGGTTGGAGGAGTAATTTACAGTCACAGAGAAGATGTGCCTTGCTCAGATTATAGATGCTAGACTACTGATGGGGCTCCTATGTTCTTACTACTCTACCATGTTGTCATCTAAGGAGTTGCTTGTTAGTTTTAGGTCCATTGGCATTCATTTTCATTTGAATAACTTTCTTATTATGATTTTGATGTCATTTAAAATAAAATATTAACTTGCCTAACCAGATAACAGGTAATCTTTAGCCAAAAAGTAAGAAACTAGACTCGACCTTATAATTTGTTGCTTACAAATATAAATCAGGACAATATCAGAAAGCTGAGAAGATTGTTGGTCTTTCAATAATATAATGCAAGGCTAGACATCCTGAACAATTGCACTCAAGTCATAAATGCATATTCAATATTTAATCCAACAATCATAAAATTGTTTGATTTTTATTATTGATGTTTGCCCATTCTCAGAGTAGTAAATTCTAAATTCTTTATGTTGTAATGTCATTGTACTAGGGGAAAAAAGTACTTTATAAAAAATTCCATTAGCATAGATTCTCAGACCTTTGCCTCAATGTCATGTACATCCTGAGCAGAATGAAATTAACACATATGTAGCATGACTGAAGAATCACAGCACTAAGGTAGAGGAAACGGGACTGAGTCTGGTAAGGGTGAAGATAGCAGAGCTGTTTAAATCATAAAGTTTCAGAACCTTGCAACATGTGCTTTAAAAAAATCTGTTATAAGTTACTCATAAAGTTATAACATACTCTTCATAATGTCAGGTCCACCACCTCTGCCAAAAAGACTTTTTTTGTTTTTATTGTTTTGGAGAGAGCCTCTCTCTCTTCCCTTTAGCAGTGTTCACTCTATCTAAGAAGCTAATTCACATTGATAGGTCCCTTATTACAAGATAATTGGAGTGATTCCCATTCACTTCCTGCAAATTGCCCTTACTCTGACAGAAGACGTCAATCCGAAACTCCACTGTGTTGGGAAAAGTTGTTATGTTTGGATCACAGCAGCCCCTTTGTGGCAAAGATGATAGCTGTAGAATCATTTGACCCCAGGGTCTAACTCCTCCAGGAGTACCTTTGATGAAATGCTGACAGCCAAGTTACCACTGTTCACATCTTCCACTGTAATTCAGCCAAATTGACAACCAAAGTCACACAAAGTTAATCTTGTGCTTGGAAGATAGTCTCCCCTCAAGTATTAGCAAAATTTGCATTTTCACAACTCTCTAAAACACAAAGTTTTCTTGAAACTTCCCTAAGAACCTCTTGTTGGCTATGCACAGTGGCCACAACCTCACTCTTAGTGATCTCATTTGTTGCACAAGTTTACCAATGAGAGGCTCCTCTAGTTGCTGGGTTTTTTTTTTTTTTTTTTAATTGCTATTAAAGTTTAAAGTTATTTCTATCTTATAGGCTCTTTCTCAGATTTTTTCACTGAAGAATATCTGTCTAATAATCCATAGGATTATTTAAAACCCTTCTCAAAGAAATCATATGGGAGTCAAAATGGAATTAAAGGGTCAGGTGTTCATTGCAGATGTACATTTTCTAAATTTGCACTATTTGTTTCTCAGACAAGAGAATTTCCTTTCTATTTAGTATGCAGTGACTTAAAATGAAAGAAAAATGTTCTCATTTAGTCACTTATAAGATCTCATTTTATTTATGAAATTTACACATGACTAATCATTGTCTTATTAAATAAGAATCTCTCTTTTCATTCGAACATGAGCTTTAATTATGTAAAACAATAATTGCTGTAAAATAATTGCATGCATTTATTTGGGCTGTGAGTGCCCTCTACTGGAGCAAGAAAAAAGTAAACTATCGATGGCACAGAGGCTTGCATGGTCCCTTCCTAACTACTAAAGTGTTGTTTTTGGGAAATTAATAATTGCACGAATCCAACATATCTCATTCATAATAACCTGATAGTTGTCAAAATGTTTTCTAAAAATTACTTATTTAATGGAGCTAATAGTGTATATCTTGCAGGGTTTTAGTTGGCCTGCTTTCTTTACAGTATGTGTCCCTACTATTCATTTTTGATTTACAGCCATGACTTCTGAAACAAAGGTGGCCCTGAATTAGTTTTCTTCTTTCACCCTGTTTATTTCAAAACTGTGCGTGATTTCAACCTTCATTTGAATGTTACATTGCATACCTCAGTTTCATAGACCCCCTCTGCTCTTACCTCCCCCTCTCTCTGCTTTAGCCTTGGCCTCTGCTCCAGCTCTGACCTTCTGTATGCCTCCTGTGCACCACTAAGTTTCCTCTTTCTACCTTCACCCCTGTAGTACTACCTTCACTGTCAGTACACCTAGGTCTCATGGCCTCATCTGCCTCCCTTTCTCTATTTAATGACTCTTCATTCTTCCTTATTTCCATTGACTTCCTACGTTGTCTGGACTTCATGGTTTATTATTTCAACCACACTGTCATCACCACCCTCCTTTTTGCCAACACTTTGATCATTTGCTGTAGAATTCTTGCAAGCAGCCTCTTCTATAACAGCCTGATGACTCATTCTAACCGACTCCAATTTCTAAGCTGCTGAGAAAGTCTTCTTGCTTTGCTCATTGGCTGATGATAAATTCTTTTGGTCAGTCTCAGGTGAGATCTCAGGAATGCTCAACAATGTTCTTTCTTACTTACAATTTGTTTCTTTTTCTAAGCTTTCAAGGATTAGTCAATCCTTGACTACTTCCCTCATTCTTAATACTTGATTTGCTTCTTAACTTTCAGAAAAAAGCAAAGGATACACAACTTTAAATTTTCTTAGTCTACACTTCCCAATCTGTCTTTATCTGACCATATTCTCTCTTTAGCAACAGAAGATGAGACTCTTCTTGATTTGCTTTAGATTCTACACCTTCCCAAAATTTCTTTCTTTTTCTTTTTTGCTTTGGTGATATGTTCAATTTGTCTATCTCCACAGGTACTTCTCTCTTGGACTTAGAATCTAAACATTCCAGATTCTCTACTGCTCCGCTACTGACTACAAAAATTCATGATCCTCTCCCAACCTTGACTTCCCATAAGTTACTACCCTTTGTCTCCTTGGCTTCACTGTGAAGCTTCTAGAAAAAGTAGCCTGTACTCTGCTTCTACTTGTCATTAACCATTCATTCTTCCATACAACCCACTTTGCTTTTATTTTTCTATCATTAATCAGGAACTGCTCTTTCAAAGGTAATCAAAGGACTCTGTAATACCAAGTTCCCAGGATTATCTACCTTGTCACTCAGTCATCCTTAGCTGATGCTTCAGAGCCCAAGACAGCTGCATGCACCCCAATCTACTGCCTACCCAGTAGGAAGATGAAAGTGATACGGAAAGACAGTTCCCTTTCCTTGCAGGACAGTAACCAGAAGTTGTGCACAGAACTTGAATGGCTTGAATGCAGTCACATGTCTATGTCTAACCACAAGGAAGGTAGAAAAAATAGTCTTTATTCTGGTTGGAATCTATCTATTGTTTGAAAATCACTGAAGTTTTGAATTGTAATATGTACTTCATGTTTTCTAAATGTTTTATCAACATATAAGAAGAGAACATGCCTTTATTTTTTAAGTTAAATGCAATAAGTACATATTAACTGATTCTTATGGATGCTATGTACATTTTATATAGCCAAACATCTTAAAAAATTAATTCAACAGGTATTGTATCAATGACTACTGCTGCATTTCCTTTGTTTTTTTTCCTGTATCTACAAAAAATGTTTTTGCAAAACAAATGGATTTTTTTCCAGATTACTAAGACTCTTGACAATTATGTTGACATGAAGTTCTTTATTTCTATTCTATAATGGTAGTTTTCTATTCTATGCTTGTTAGTTTTTATCCAATTTATAATTTTTCTACTCTATGTGGGTTATCTTATAGCATATCAAACTACATATTTAAAGCTACACAGTTCTAATTTTCAGTAATTTTTGAGTCTGAAAATATTCATAGTAAGGAATTTGATTCATTTAACTTCATCCACTCTTCCTTTGTTTTACTTCTTAGTTGGTATTGATTGACCAAGGGTAATATATTCATTTCATAATATGCGATTATATTTTAAAGAACTCTTTTAATTTGTGCATTTATGTTTTTAATCCATATTTACAAATATTGTACATCACTCTATATTCTCATTGGTTTTATCTTGGGGATTTTTAGATACATGAGTTATATAACTTAAAAGAATCAGCTAGCATATTATTTAGAGCCAACACAGAAGTTTTGCAATATGGTTAGTTCTGTTATGTGTGCATCAGTGGTATTCCTCAACTATTGCAACTGGTTTGTTGAGAAGTGTCAACTTAAAGCATTATAAATATAAACTGTTTCTCTTTTTATTTTTATTTTTTAAGATTTTTATTGAATTTATTGGGATGACATTGGTCAATAAAATTAAGTAGGTTTCAAGTGTACAATACTATAATACATCATCTCTATATTACATTGTGTGTTCACCACCCAAACTCCAGTCTAAATCTATCAGCATTCGCCCCACTTTTGACCCTCTTTTACCTTCGTCAGCCCCTCTCCCCCTAATAAACACCATACTGTTCTGTATGTATGAGGTGTTTGTTTGTTGTTTTTTTTATTTTAATCCCTTCACTTTTTTCACCCAGCCTCCTAAAAATCCTCCAACAGCTGTCAGTCTTTTCTTCTGTATCTTTGACCCTATTTGGTTTGTTTATTTGGTTCTTTTTATTCCAGATATAAGTGAGATCGTATGGTATTTGTCTTTCTCTGACTGGCTTATTTCACATAGCATAATATTCTCCAGGTCCATCATGCTGCTATAAAGGGTAAGATTTCCTTCTTTTTTACAGCTGAGTAGTATTTCATTGTGTAAATGTACCACAGCTTTTTTATCCACTCATTTACTGATGGACACTTGGACTGCTTCCAGATCTTGGCTATTATAAACAACAATGCTATGTACATAGGGCTGCATATATTCTATTGAATCACTGTTTCTGGTTTCTTCATACATATTCCCAGGAATGGAATTGCTGGGTCATAAAGCAGTTCTATTTTTAAGTTTCTGAGGAAACCCCATACTGTTTTTCACAGTGGCTGCACCAATCTCCATGTCCACTAACAGTGCATGGAGGTTCTCTTTTCTCCACATCCTTTTGACTTAATCCCTCTACCCTCTAAGCTCGGCCCCCCCACGCACTTTAGCTGTCATTCTTCTCTCTATGAGTCTGTTTCTACCTTCCTTGTTAGTTCAGTTTGTTCATTAGATTCTACATATAAGTGAAATCATATGGTATTTGTCTTGCTCTGACTGGCTTATTTCACTTAGCATAATGTTCTTCAGGTCCATTCATACTACTGCAAAGGATAAAATTTCATTCTTTTTTGTGGCTAATATTCCATTGTGTAAATGTCCCATAGTTTTTTTTTTTTTATCCACTCATCTACTAATGGACACTTGGGCTGCTTCCATGTCTTGACAACTGTAAATAACACTGCAATAAACATAGTGGTGCTTATGTTCTTTTGAATTAGTGTTTTGGGTTCCTTTAGAAATGTTCCCAGAAGTAGAATTGCTAGGTCAAAAAAAAGATCCATTTTTAATTTTTTGAGGTATCTCCATACTGCTTTCCTCAGTGGCTGCACCTATCTGCATTCTCACAACAGTGAAGAAAGTAATTGAAGAAGATACAAATAAGTGGAAGCACATACTGTGTTCATGGATAGGAACAATTAACGTCATTAAAATGTCCAGCCCTGACTGGTGTAGCTCAGTGGATTGAGCATCGGACTGTGAAGCAAAGGGTCGCTGTTTTGATTCCCAGTCTAGGACACATGCCTGGGTTGCAGGCCAGGTCCCCAGTAGGGGGCTCATGAGAGACAACCACACATTGATGTTTCTCTCCTTCTTTTTCTCCTTCCCTTCCCCTCTCTAAAAATAAATAGATAATATCTTTAAAAAAAAGAAACTTGAAAAGAAATCACATTAAAAAAAATGTCCATACTACCCAAAGGAATCTATAGATTCAACACAATTCCTATCAAGATTCCAATGACATAATTAACAGAACTAGAACAAATCTTTCAAAAATTTATATGGGACCACAAAATGCCCCACATAGCAACAGTGATACTGAGAAAGAAGAAAAAAGTTGGAAGAATCATGCAACCTGATATCAAACTATTCTAGAAGGCCATAGTAGTGAAAACAATATGGTACTGGCATAAAATCAGAAACATAGATAAATGGAACAAAATAGAGAGCCTAGAAATAAACCCATTGTTTTATAGTTAAGTAATATTTGACAGAGGAAGCAAGCATATACAGCGGGCTAAAGATAGTTTATTCAATAAAGGGTGCTGAAAAAATTGGACAGATACACACAGAAAAATGAAACTAGACTATCTTCTTACAACAATAGATTCAAAATTTGGTTAAAGACTTAAATGTTAGATCTGAAACCATAAAAAATCATAGAAGAAAACATAGGAAGTAAAATCTCAGATATTGCTCATAGCAATATTTTATCGGATATATTTCTCCAGGCAAGGAAAACAAAAGAAAAAAGAAACAAATGGGACTAAATTAAACTAACAAGTTTTTGCACAGCAAAGGAAAACATCAACAAAATTAAAAGACTACCCAAAGAATGGGAGAACGTATTTGCCAATGTATCTGATAAGGAATTAATATCCAAAATGTATTAAAAACTTACAAAACTCAACACCAAAACACCAAATAACCCAATTAAAACATGGGCAAAGGACCTGAATAGACATTTCTCCAAAGAGGACATACAAATGGCCAATAGACATATGAAAAGATGCTCAATACCACTAATCATCAGAGAAATGCACATTAAAACCACAATGAGATATCATTTCACACCTGTCCGAATGTCTATTATCAATAAATCAACAAACAACAAGTCCTGGCAAGGATGTGGAGAAAGGGAAATTTTTATTTTTTAAAGAAGATTGTCATTAAACGGCACTAATCATTTTTAGTTTTAGCAGCACAACACACCCCCTTTTTTGTTCAGGAAAAAGTAGATATATAGTCATTTAAAAATGTCATATGAGACAAGAACCTGATGATTTTGTTGTTGGTATGGCAAGTTGTGAGGCCTAGCTTCCATAGGTGGACAAACCTGTGCATTGTTCATCTCTTTTGCATCAATTTGCATTAGCAGATTCATATTAAGGGCCAAATACCATTGGAAGGAAAGGAATAGAAGCTTTGTGGTTCTAAGTTATTAGAGGATGTCTGATGGCCTGGGGTTGCCCTGAAAGAATCCAAAAGACGAGAAAAGTAGCTCCCAGAAGAACTGGATTCAAGTTCCAAGTCAGGGTCTGTGTTGATAGGGAGAGTGTCTTTTGGCAAAGCAGGTTCTGTGACCCTTCCTGAACCAATGTCCAAGCCCTGGGGAAACTGTGCATGAGTATAAAATAATAGGCTTATATCTTGTAATTAGTATCTGGTTTGGTGTGAGGCAGCTGTGAATGAGATTAAGCCTGAGAGCAGAAGCATTTCTCTCTATACCTTGGATCCAGAGGTATGGCCACGATGCCCTTCAGTGCCTTGCCTTGTGTCTTCTTGGGCAAATGAGGTCTTTCCCTACAATGCTTGGCTTCCTGTCTTGGTGACAGCACCTTGCAACAGCAATAACACTGGGAAAAAGTCTCCATCAAGGGAAATGGCCAATTTTCCCCTTTTCCTCCTTTATAAAAGGCTATTAATTACTGACTCACCTTCAATGAGAAAGCATTTGTTAGGTATTTCCACAGGGAAAGCTTCAGTAGGGCAAAGGCTTGGGGTCAATATAATTTGGATATGAAGGAAAATAATACCTGATTTTACAATATAAACTGGTAAAGAATTTTTCTATGAAATAAGAGACTGCATATCAAATAAAGCTATCTCATTCCCCCCAAAGGCGGTGATCTTGTCTTTAACAACAAAAAGATAGAGCTTGTGGGAAACAAAATACTATAAAATTCATATCCAATATTCTGCTGCTCTACCAATATCTTATTAAAAATGTGTGCTTGTGGACAAGAAAATAGGAGGTGCACTCTCAGCTGTCAGGCAGAAAAAAGAGTGTTTATGCTGGGATCCACCCTGAAAGTCCTGCTCTCTCATATCTCCAGGCCATGTGGAGTGAAATGCTTACATCCTCATCTTACATGACAAATAAATTACACCACAAACTTCACTTTCCTCACTTCTCCTACACAAGGCCTCATGGTTGGGTATAAGATAATGAGGATAGGCTCTGTCACCCACAATGTGGCAAGATAAAATGTACCATAGTCAAAAGAAATTATTTTAGGGCCCCTCCCCCAGAATTTGCACTGGTGACTCAATTCACCCCTTTATGGTTAAATGGATAAGAGCAGATCCAAGATCCTCAAATGCCCTAAGTTTTAATTCTGGCTCTGTCACTGACTTCACTTCTGCAATAGGTATACTATAAATGTCACCAGGCATATGGCTTCTAGAAGATGATATGCACCTCAAATTCCCCTCACCAAATTAGAAGGAATAAATACTAAATCATATTATGAAGTCCTTTATGAAGTTCATTCTCCAATCTTCTCAACATCACCCCCCGATGTTTTTTGAACACTCTATAAATTGAAGTTTACCTAAGCATAACTGAGCAATGTTTTTAAATTTATTTATTTATTTATTTATTTATTTATTTAAGAGAGAGGGAAAAAGAGAGACAGAGAGGTAGATTTGTTGTTCTACTTATTTAGACATTCATTGGTTGCTTCTTGTATGTGTCCTGACCAGGGATCAAGCCCACAACTTTGGTGTATCAGGATGACACTCTAACCAATTGGGTTACCTGGCCAGGGCCACAATGTTTTTAAATCTTACTCATTTCTACTAGTGTTTATAATTATGGCCACTAGCTCTTTCTCAGAATTAACCATATTAAACTTCAATGGTTTTGCCAAGTAATGGGTTTCTTAGATTGGCCAATAAAATCAATCCTAGGCTTCATATCAATTTTATAGTCTTTAATTCTGTCTTCAAGAAGATAACCATTGTCATTGAGCATGTCTTACATGGGAACTGAAAAAATACTTATGCCAGTAATGATAATAGAAATGCTAAGTGAAAAAGAAAATAAACCTATGGCATTGAATTGCAGAAGAAAGAAGAGGAAGAGGGGGAGGACCAAAAATAAGTTTAAAGGTCAGAGAAGTTCACTTACTGGTAAAGAGAACAACAGCTCAAATCAAGTTCATTTAGTAGAACTTTATATTTTTGTCCAGTTTATAGCTATAGTTAGTTTTTAATCACTAACTATAAAACTATAAACACACATCAGGCTCATTATACATAGCTTCTTATAGAAAATAAAATATCATCATTGGTGCCTAAATACGTCTACCTATAGATTAAATGTGTTTGAGAATTGTATTTTTTGTTTGTTTTTTCAATTAAGTTTAGAAATGCTTATTGATTACAATAGTGTTATATTTTTAAAAACCATACTATCTTTAGTATGGTATTTAAATATAGGATTACTAACTTCATAAAACATTAATAAATTCATGAGGAACTGGTTACTAAAGATTAAAGATTTAAATATCAAAATCCCACACAATCAACAAATATTCCCAAAGAAATGGAAATACCTGAAAAGTTTATAATCACGCTTTTACCTTTATTTGAATATTAAAGAAAATGATGGATTTTATGTTCACTTAATTACATGCCCAGAGAGTTTGTGTATGAATTAAATAATAGATTATATATTGTCTAGTGAAAATTGGTTCCCAAAGGGAATATTAATGTTGGATCACAATTCTTGAACTACAACCCACATAGGCCAGACTTCAGAATTTCTTGTATTTTCAGAAACATAATGTGAGCACATCCTGTGCATTGTGTAACACTCCTGTCAAGGGTTGGAAGAAGTACTTAAACTCACGAAGTTTTCTACAGTAAAACATGTAAATATTCACACTAAGTGGGACTGACACTATTAAAAAGCCTCATATTACTTCAAATAATTTACCAAAAATAAAGTTATCAGAGTACACTCCCCCTATTCCAAATTTGTGGATAATAAGCGATAGCGAACCTGTATTTTTTTTAAGATTTCATTTATTTATTTTTAGACAGAAGGGAAGGGAGGGAGAAAGAGAGGAAGTGAAACATCAATGTGTGGTTGCCTCTCACTTGGCCCCCATTGGGGACCCGGTCTTCAACCCAGGGATGTGTCCTGACTGGGAATCAAACCGGTGACCCTTTTGTTCGCAGCCCGCACTCAATCCACTGAGCTACACCAGCTAGGGCTAGACCTGTATTTGTAAAAAAGTATTTGAGATGATCTAAAGTCACCTGTGGAAAAGCCTTTGTAAATGTACAAGCACCTGTGGGAACATATATTACCACATATAAATAGTAACTGCAGGCTCACATTTTCAGGGAGGCTTCTTGCCTTAGGTTCCAGAATTGAAAATTAATGAATTCACAATATGGCCCAGATAGTGTTGCAAGAAAGGAGAAAAGCCAGTTGAGAGCAAGAAGAGGGTCCCTTACAAGAAAGAAAAGAGGACCTGCCAGAGAAGGGGGAAACTCATGTGAGTACGTGCTGATCTCAGGAAATCATTTTTAATAGAAGAAATTCAGTAATGGTCAGGTTAGCAAAGATATAACATAAGATGAGAACTGAAGCTTCCATTCTGACCTTGAGTAGCCTGGTTAGCAGCAAGACTTTTTGCTGGCTCTTAAACACAGACTTGAACTTGGAAGGACCTGACCTTGGATAATGTTCTTCTGTTACAATCTTGGATTCCTAATCATAGTTGAACAGGGATCCTCCATTTTCATTTTGTACTGGGCCTCACCAATTACGTAGCCAATGCTGTCCACAGTCAGTCTTGCCCTTGGAATAAAGTGGAAGACAATCTCTGCTTTTTTTGGCCTGAGTGGGAGAACCCATTGGTGCTCCAGGAGAAATTAGGTTCACCAAGAGGGGAGGGTCTGCTCTGTTGATTACTCTCAGATGTTTTCCTAGTACATGCAACTTGCAAAAAAACTTGCAGGCAGATGATGCACAATGTGTTCCCTCTCCTTAAGGGGAGGAGGCAATTTTCTTCCTATAAACTGTCAGGGGTGTCAACATGTGGCCTGCAGGCTGCATGCAGCCCAGGGGGCTGTGAATGCAGCCCAACACAAAATCGTAAATTTACTTAAAGTATTATGAGATTTTTTTGTGTGTGATTATGTGTCTCAATGGATTTAATATGTGGCCCAAGACAACTCTTCTTCCAGTGTGGTGCAGAGATGTCAAAAGTTTGGACACCCCTACATAGCATAGGATAAGATGCACAATTTCCTGAGAAAGGAGGCATGAAGGACATCACAGTCACGGCGAGTACCTTTTGTAGTACAGCATAGGGTAGGGATTTTAAATTCACAATCTTCCCAAGAATAACCTAAGCAAAGAGTAATAACACTTTATATTTGTTTTACATTCTACAATTTACAAAGCAGGTTTATAGATATTAGATTTTACTGATTCATTGACTCATTAAATATACACACCATTGCCTATATACATATACATCCCATATACTTAAACACTCTTCCATATACACATCCCCCAACATATACACCCACACACACACACCCATATACTTTTCCATATACACACACCCCCACACACATATACCACACACACCCGTGCATTCTTCCATATACACATCTCCCCACATATACACTGTATCCCCACATATACACACCTCACATACACACCTTCAAATACACCCCGCATATCCACCATACACACATATACCCCACACACCCATACAGTTCTTTACATACCCAGTCTCTCATATATACACACACCTACATATGTACTGCACACACTAAATAACACACACATATATACTATTTATGTCCAAAGATATCCATCCATGTAATGTGAACAATAGAGACATCTATTTAAGAAGATACAAGATACAAGAACCATTGTACATAGAACAATGATGTTTCAATCCCCTTCAAATTAGGCACCTTGGGATCTCACACAGTTCTTTCAATCACCATCAGCTCCCATGTCGTATCTTCCTGAATTTCATTGCCAGTCTGAAATCTCTTCCCTTTCAAAGGTGATTTTAGTTTTGGGAAAAACCAGAAGTCACAGGGCACCAAATCTGGCCTGTAGGAGGACTAAGTCAGCTGGGTAACTTGATGTTTCACAAAAAAAACTCTGCATGAGACATGATTCATGAGTGGGCATGTTATTATGAAGCTGCCAATCACTAGTTGCCCATAGCTGTGGCCTTCTGAATCATCAGAATAGTTTCTGCGGAGGAATGTTCAAGCTCACTGCAAAATTCGATGCAGATTGGTTGCTCTATTTGCTCAGTAATTTTGAATGCAATGGCCACACAGAACACATGATAACTCAGTGGCATCTACCGCCCCCACTGACTAGTACAGTAAAGTCGTCATTGTTCATGCATGTCCAGTCCACTCTCCTTGGCTGCCAGTTTACATCAATGTCGCTCAAACTATTCTCATTATATCAACAATAGCTGGGCTTTTTCTAGACAGACTTTGTATATCACACACACACCCATACACTCTTCTGTATACACATCCCCCTATACACACACACTCATACATATGTACCACATACACATAGATAACACACACGTATACCACACATACATTTTTATTCAGCATCAAGTACAAGCACAAAGAACTGAATTCTTTCCCACCCTAATAAAGAAATATCTCCTTGCTTATTTCTTACTAGTCACTGTCTTGTTTTTCTCTTTCCTCTCACAGAAAACTAATGACGGTTGCTGTCTACCCCCGGCCTCCACTACCTTTCCTTTAGTACTGATCCACATGCTCTCTTCTCTCATCATCATTTCATTGACAAGGCACTCATTGTCTCACTACTATTAAGAAAACTTGCCTCTCACTCCTCGAGGCCATAGTCCACCCATGGAGATGCCTAATTTATATACTCTTTCCAGAGCATTTTCTACCTGACCTTTTAGTTGAGTTTGACATTGTTGACTACTGCCTCACCTAGGTAGTCTCTCCTTTGTTTTCTTAAACACAGTTCCTTTCAGTGTTTCCTCTTACTCATCTGGTATTGATCTTGGTCTCCTTTGGATATTCTTCTTCCTTCCACAAATGATTGGGGTTACCAAGCATATCCTTTTTCTTTTTGTCACTCTATACCTTCTTCCTGGGAAGTGGGATCGATGCCTTTCTGTAGTTTCAGTAGTTATTTATGCTAATAGTGGTTCAGAGAGTTGCAAAGAGTTTAGCTTTCTGGAATCATGGTGACTCAGATTAGACTCCTGGAACTTCTACCAATTAGACACGTAATCTGGGGCAATCTATGTAATCCTTCAAGCCTGTTTTCACACCTATAAAAAGGAGGGGGTTGGGGCAGGATTGTCCCTACCTGTTACAGTTGTCATGAAATTCTTTCATTCATTCACCAAGATTTTTTGAGTAGCTATGCACTAGATATACAGTGATAAAACATATAAAAATTCCTCCTCTTTATGGCACTTCTATTACAGTGTGAGACATATTGAACAAATTAATCATGTGGTATGATACAGTGATTGGGGTCTTTGAAGAAGAATAAAGCAAGGCAAGAATAAACAACCTGATGAACATAAAATAGTTAGTAAAATAACCCACAGAGCGGGTGCTCAGAACAGTTTTACCACCATCTTTTCCATCATCGTCACTATCACCTGAATCACTGTTTTCAGCCTAGATGTCTCTCTTGATGTCCATAGAGATCTCAAATTTAGTAATCTGAACCTATATTTATCCTATTTCCCTATATCCCATATTTCCTTGTTTTTTTACTCCCCACTTTGGTCCATAGCACCGAAGTGTCAGCTGACCATCAGTTATACTGCCCTGATATGTAGTATTTTGGCTCTGCCCTCTTCTCTAGCCCTCTTACCCCTGATCTGAGTTATACCTTCAAAATTTCTCACCTGACCTACTATGAGAGTTAAGTTTGCCTTCTCCAAGCTGTTTTATTCTCTGTTCTCTACACAACTTCTGAGATGGCATGTTGGTCCCCTCATTAAATTCATGCACTAGCTTTCTATCACCTACTGTAGGTATGTTCCAAATTTCTTAACCCACTCACCACTCCAGACTCCCTAGTGCTCCTGTTCCAGTTCGTTTCTCACCCTCTCCTTTTAACACTTTATACTTCAAGACACTGACGTATGAAGCCCTTGACACTCACTAGACTGTCTTACCCCTGCACCTCCTTCCCTCATCCCACCATTTTCTCTCCCTTCAATGCCTCCACACATCCCTTTATCTGGCTAACTACTACTCACCATCAGAGACTCAGGGCAGACATCACTCCATTAGGCATTCCCTGGTCTCCACCCTACATATGCCTTCCTCCAACTGTTACTGGCTTGGGTGTTGCCTGCAAGGCTTCCATTCACCCTGATCAAATCTCTGTCTCTCTGAAATTACCAGGTGTAGGGACAATGGAGCCAGTCATGCTCTCTCACCCAGATACCCAGGCAACTATGACTCAGCAGTGTTCATACAACCATGATAAGGGCCCACATGAGCAGAAACAAGCTCCATTCTATAACCAGTAATATCATGTATTGGCACCCTGTTGGCATTGTATTCACTCATTACATAAGGGAGTTGGGACTTTTTGCCAGCTTGGATGCCCCACCCCAGAATAAAGGCATATCAGACATCCCAACAGCTCTGAGCATTTTCTTCCAGCTGCCCAAATTCCATGTTAACCTGCCTAGCCACATACACTTGAAGGACACTTGGTATAGTTGGCAGGATTCATCGCAGTAGGGTATGGAAGTATCTGCATCCCCAGAGAGGGTATGGAGGAGTGGCCTGCCACCAGCATGTGGTATTCAGTGGCAAGTCTCCTTGTGGCTTGGGCTCCCTCCCAGGATTGGACCAATGTTAGTGTTGCTCCAGACATGTTAGAAAGGGCTCTGCAGGTCATAGGGAAGACCTTGGAAAAGCCGAGCACCTGGGCAGCTGTGGGAGCTGTAACTAGGTGTTTCTTACAACTTTGAAAGCTGAAACAGAGACTGTTCTTCATGATTTGGCAAAGTTACAAGAACTCCAAGAGAGAGAGAGAAAGCCTTGGGGGCTTGGATCTATACCCTGGAGGACTACCTCTGGACAGTGGAGTCACAGCAGTCCCTCTCCCCAATCATAGTGGATGATTTGGAGGAGAGAGAGGAGGAGTCAGGTCCCCTGTGGGCCCACCCAGTAGCGATACATAAGATGAAATCACATCAACCCATGGCTCCTGAAGAGAATCAAGTTGGTCCTGCTGAGATGGTTGAGTGTACGATGTATCATCCCTATATACAGGCTGAGTTAGTAGATCTGGAGAAGCAGTGCTGGCAGTGGTTTGGGGAGCCCTTGGCAGCGTGCCTCCTCTGACTTTGGGATTTAGGGATGGATAGTATCATGTGTACTAATAATGAGATGGAAAAGTTAGCGTCCATTATGACTCACCCCTCCCTGCACCAGTGGCTGCAAAATAGCCAGTGACCTGGAAGAGGACAGGGACCTTGTTCTCTGTTAGAATGGGTCATGGCCACTATCTACATGATCTGGGCAGATGGAGATGTCCCGGACATTGTGAGCAAATGGCAGTCCATACTTAGTGTAGATCTTATGGGAGCTGGGCATGCACCAGGCCATGTTTAATTTCAATATTCATGGCCCTGATGATGAATGCTTTAATAGCAGGGATGAAGAATCTAGTACTGCAGCTTTCCCCTTCTGCCTCCTTTAGATCCTTCATGGCTATTTTGGGCCCTTGTGTTGGGCGCTGTATTAATGATGTCACTACAATGGTGGCAAGCCTGGGAGAGGCAGAGTCAGCAGCAGCAAAAATGAGCTGGGATGATGTCTCGAGTCCCCTCTATCTCTCAGGCTAAAAATGAACCCTTTCGGGTGACTAGAACCCAGATATGGTTAGACCTTTTGGGGGCTGGAGTAGATTGAAATAAGATTGATAGGAAACCAAATGCCTACTTATTAGAACTGTGGAAACAGTTGCAAGCTGACCAATGTTCCCTGCGGCCCCAGAAGAAGAAGGAGGCCAAGAGGAAACCCAAGGGTGTAACCCGGAAAGCCCGTCCTGTGCATCTGGAAGACCATATGGCTATGCTAACCTCCCAAGAAGGAGAAGAAGCTATCCTTTGGAAATTTAATAGGGGGAGGGCTGAGGAACCCATCTACAGGGTACAGATGGGAACAAGAGGCCTCATGTGAAATTGGCTATCCAGTGGTCTCCTGCAAATGTCCAGTGGATCCTACCTCTAGTAGACACTAGAATGTAGAAGGGAAAGAATGTATGCTCCTACATGAAAACCCTGACAAGTTTCCGGGGCCTGCATCCCATATTGATGGTTACAGGGGATGCAGTATAAAGGTGAAGGCCATATGACTTACCCTGAGGATTGGGCAATTGCCCCCCCATGAAAACACTGTGTATGTGTCCCCCATTCCTGAGTATATCCTTGGTGTTGATGTGGCTACAAAGTACTGTAGGGGAGTTCTGCTTGAGAGTGCAAGTGGTAAAAATCACTGTGCAGGGGTATGCTAAACATTCCCTCGTTCAGTTGCCAACCCCATGACAGGTGATAGCAGTTAAGCAGTACCGGCTGCCCAGGGAACATGAGGAGATTATGGCAGCTACAGGAGAGTTGGAAAAGTTAGGGATAATTAGGGCCACTCATAGTCCCTTCAACTTACCCATGTGGCCAGCGCAGAAGCCAGATAACAGACAGAGAATGATGGGTGATTATTGAGACCTGAATGTCATTTGTCCAATACATGCAGTGGTCCTCTCTGTGATGGATTTGACACACCAGTTAACCAATGAGCTGGGAACCTACCATTTTGTGGCCGATCTGGCAAATGCCTTTTTATTCATTGCTGTTGCTCCGGACAATCAAGATCAGTTTGCTTTTACCTGGGAAGGCCTGCAATGGACCTTTACAGTGCTCCTTCAAAGGTATTAGAACAGCCCGAACATCTGTCATGGGCTTGTAGCAGAAGATCTAGCTAAGTGGCCATACATTCACGATATTTTGCTAATCAGTGATTCTCTTGCATAATTAGAAAAGGCAGTACCACAAGTGCTGTATTACACCTGAAGTTCTGTGTTTGGGCAGTCAATGAAGCCAAGCTTCAAGGGCCTGGATTGTCTGTCAAATTCTTGGGTGTAGTCTGGTTGGGTAAGACAAAAGTAATCCCCAATGCCGTAATAGATACAATTCAGGCATATCCTACCCCTACCATAGTGAAGTAACTCCAAAAGTTTTTAGGCCTGCTTGGGTACTGGAGAGTGTTACTGTCCCCCCGGCTCAGGTTATTCACCCTTATATACTTTAGTAAAAAAAAGAGAATGATGGGACTTGACCCTGACCTTGGCACAAATGTTCCAAGAAGTAAAGTGCATTGCTGGGATTTCGTCCCACGAAATCCGTGGTGACCACTACCGAACACGTGAATCAATCTCACCCAGAGACACGCTTGGAGAAGGAGTTCCAGTTGCCATAGGTCTTTCCCTTCTGGTCCAGAAAGGCCCCGGGTGTAGCTCAGCCAGGCTTTTTATTAGAAGTTTTAGGATACATTTGCATTGGATTGGTTATTCATGAACTATGCGCAGAACGGGGGTTTTCAGCTAGGTCATGAAGATATATGGGAAGGGGATAGATAAATGGGGGGTTTACTCAGTAAGGTAAATATTTGGGGTACAGAGCATTAGGATGTAAATTCAGGTCCGGTGGCAGACAGGACTGGGGCAGTACATTAAACAGGAGACAAGTAAATTGAGGGCAGGCTAGCTAGGGCTGTTAACTTTTAGGACCATAAAACATTGAGGCAGGGAAGAATTTCAGGGACCCATTAACATAAGTCTCTTGACTCCGGGAGGGAGAGACCCAGCAAGGCAGTGAATTTTTAAGAAGCATGTTTAGCCATATTCCCATTAGAGAATTCTTTTGCCACTGACATGAGTCACGCTTGCCCACACTGTAATAATTTTTCCTCATACGGAGCCTTGCTCAGACATGTGAATCCCGGGACTTACGTTTCTTCATGTGTGTGAAAAGAATTCCTGCCACAGTGAATCATTAACCATGCTTAGCTCTTGCATACTCTGGATCCTGCTACATCTCGTGAGCTAGCTGTGCCGTGACTCATAAGGCTTTGGGTGGGCTCTTTGACAGCAATCAGAATGGCTATGTCAACCCCTAGGATTCTGGTCCCAACAAGGGAAAGGAGCAGAGATACAGTACTCCCTAACTGAAATGCAACTGGTGGCAGTATATGCTGCCCTGTTGGCCACGGAGGCTACAGCAAAAACTGCCCCCATGACAGTAAAGACAACTTATCCCATTGCAGGGTGGGTCTGAGACTGGATGGCCAAGCCTCACAGTGGGATGGTCCAGACGTTCACATTGGCTAAGTGGGGGACTTGTTTGTAACAAAGGAGTACTCTGTTGACTAGCCCCTATGGGCTGAGATGCAGGAAGTGTTGGGCCATGTTACCTATGTCAATAAAAACCTTATTGCCCCTGCCACTAGAGAAGAAATGGAAACTGGTCCCTTTCATGAAGGGCAGTATTTATCCCTTCAGATGCATGGTATACCAATGTGTCCAGCAGGTGCCAACCCACTGTGTGGACTACTATAGTGATTCAATCAGAAACAGATATAATCTGGTTTGACACTAGAGTAGTGAGTAGAGTCAGTGGGCAGAACTGTGAGCCACATGGCTTGTGATTGCAAATGAAGCACCACCCCTGACTATTTCCACAGATAGTTGGGTGGCATACCAGGGACTAACTTTATGGATCTCTACATGGCATGGAAATAAGTATATGGTTATGCATAGCCCATTATGTTAGCAGGCCTCTTGGCAAGACCTATGGGAATTAGGCCATCAGAAACAAATCACTGTATATCATGTAGCTGGGCATGTACCTCTTGCCTCCCAGGGAATTATGAGGGTTATATTCTAACCAGAGTGTGATGGCTGGAAACAGTGCCTACCAGCCTGTCAGACACAGAAATTCCCCAGTGGCTACACCGTCTCCTCTTACATGCTGAACAGAAGACCAGGTGGTCTACAATAAAAACTTGGGGGTTAACTGTCACCTTAGCAGAGGTACAGAAAGCTTGTGAGACCTGTGTTGCCTGCTCATGAGAACATCCTCAATGGCCTGTGGGAACCACTGGGAAGATGGTGTGAGAATGGGTACCACAGACCCTGGCAGGTTGACATGATCGGACCACTACCTTTTTCAGAGGGGTGTAAGTATGCAATCACGTGTGTGGACATGGTCACTGGACTGTTGGCTGTATGCCCTGCACACCACCAGGATCAAAAAGTGGTGATGGCTGTGCTAGAGCACTTATGTGTCACCTATGGGTGACCCTTGATCATTGAAAGTGATCAAGGGATGAATTTTACTGAAGCCTTGGTGCAGCAATGAACCTGAGACAGGCAAATCAACTGGAATTTCCATGTGGCCTATCACCCCCAAGCTGCCAGAATGATCAAACGATACAACAGCCTATTAAATTAAAGCAGGGCCTGTGAGCCACAGATGCCACTCCCACATTGGGGAGCTGTACAAAATGCTTGTGGATTGTCTTCCAAACTCTAAATAAGAGAAGTAGGAGGGGGGGCCTAGCTCTAGTGAAAGCACTACTCTATTGGACTGCAGCTCCAATTCAGCTACAAGTACAGACTAGGGATGCTTTGCTAAAACCAGACACGGGAAAACAAGGAAATATTCTATTGCTCATACCTGAGAGCCTGGGGGAAAGGCAGACAGCCACTTGGACCTGGCCTTGGGAGATTAAAAACCCCCATATGCATTGTGTTGGCTTTGTTGCCCCTTGGGGATAAAGGGCAGAGAGAAACTTGCAAATAGTGCCTTGGGTGACTGGGACAAGGCCCTCACCATTGTGGGTAACATACCCAGGGCTAGCAGACTATGAAATGCTTCTCTGTGGTTCCTTTGTGATAGGCTTATGGACCATAATGAGTTCTCCACTCTTATTGCAAGTAGATGCTAATCCCCCTGTTGAGGCATAAAAGGTATAGTATTCAAGCTCAGGAAGGCTTCTCTGTCAGCCACCATCTTATCAGCTGACTAGAAACTTGCTTGTATATTGCATGAAGGTCATGATTTACCATTGTTAGTTACAATCACTGCTTTGTGATACAAACTAACACCTTAGGCGACTGGGTACATACTTATGCCTCAGTGGCTAACCAATCAGTGTGCTGAATCTGCACTGAAATCCCCCTTAGTACAGCTGCTAGCCTCCTGTGGCACATCTCTCTGGCTTCTGTCTCAAATTGGACTTGATTACAATACCAATGGAACAGTGTACATTCCTTATGGAACATGACCTGAACCAACATCTACGCTGGGGTGGAGCAATGGTATGACTGGCCCCGGTCATTAGGTGGCTACTCCATATGGGATGACTCAGGTTGACTCACAGCTAAGGCCATGGAATTGCCTGGACCAGCCCCTATCTGTATTGAGAACCTCAAAGGACAAGCCCAAATAGGTTGGACTCCAATAGGTCTGTATAAGAAGCATACTCTTAAGCATCACTGGGAGGCATGGAATAATGTGTGGGCTGCAGTTCCTATGGGTGGCCTTACTTGCCGAGAAATTGGACTGGCCGTTGTACCTGGGGGTGGCCTTATCTGCCTACCTGAGTTCAGAAAACTCTCACAATCTGGCCAATTGAGAAGCATTTAAGGCGTGACACCCGGCAAAGCCTACCCCATGGTGGTACTACCCATTAACCATTTTTCTCCTCAAGCTGCTTCTACAGTCACTGAGTCTGAAATAACTGCTTTGGCTTTGCATACTGCTCATGCATTGACTGCAACACATGATTCCCTGACCTTAAATGAGGAAGTGTATCAATTAAGAAAAGTAGTCTTACAAAATCTCATGGCTTTAGCCATGCTCACTGCATCACAAGGCAGGGTATGTGCCCTAGTTGGGGCTGAATTCTGTGTATACATTCCAAATGTCCCTCACAATGTTAGCCAAGCTCTATGGGCATTAGCTTCTGAGACCCATGCTATCAAACGCCTAACAGGTGATCCCCTACAGGAATGGTGGGCATCCATGAATAAATGTGGTGGACCCTTGCTGTCTTGAATGGCAGTGCTTGTAGTTTGGTCGCTTGCTGCTGCAGCTTGTACTGCCATTGCTGCACTTGGGTGCAGGGCTCTGCCCTCCTCACTAAAGGACCCTCGCGAAAGACACCATTGTGTAGATTGTACGGTGAGGAACCCTGAAGGAGTGGAATGAAGGGAAAATGGAGTCAGTCTGCCTCACCCAGATATCAGGGTGACTATGACTCAGTAGTGTTCATACAACCATGATAAGGGTCTGCATGCCCTGAATCAAGCTTTGTTATATAACCAGTAATGTCATATACAGCCACCCCGCCAGTTTTGTGTTCACTTAGCATATAAGGAAAACAGGACTCCCCACCAGTGTGCATCACCCCACACCAGAATAAAGACATGTCAAACATCCTGACTGCTCTGCTTATTTTCTTCTGGCTGCCTGAATCCTACATTAACCTGCCTTGCCTCAAATGCTTGCAGGACACCAGGTTCCTATGGATTTCATTTCTGTGTCTCCTTCTGCCACATGCTATGAAAGACAAGATTAAGTCTCACTTGTCTTCCCAGGTTCTTTCGGGAAAAACTTTACCCCAGTTCCACCCACAGCTGTGTGCTCATTTATTTCCCGTGGCCCATAATTGTCAATTGTGAATTTGCTAAAGTCTGGATGTGTCAGCCTTTTAAAAATACCCTGTGGGAAATACCAATGGTTCAGTCTAAATTGGAATTAGGGAAAACTTGACTCTAATTTAAAGGCCGTAGTTCAACACTGGACCTATCCAATTTACATGATTAAACAGACCAATTAACATCTCAGGTTACAACATCTATATTTATATTTATAATTACATGAAATTTTTCACCCAGAATCATAGAGTAATTTTTGCATTGCTTCTCTGTCATCAGAGGGCCCACAAAGAATCAAGAGGAATGAATCTCCAGTAAAGGAAATTGCTAGAATCCTGAGTGGCAATACCTTTACTAAATTGTTGACATCCCTTTTTTTTTTAAGATTTTATTTATTTATTTATTTTTTTAGGGAGAGGGAAAGGGAGAGAGACAGAGAGGGAGAGAAACAGCAATGTATGGTTGCTCCTCACATGGCCCTCACGGGGGACCCGACCTGCAACCCAGGCATGTGCCCTGACTGGGAATCGAACCGAGACCCTCTGGTTCCCAACCCGTGCTCAATCCACTGAGCCACACCAGCCAGGCTGACATCCCTTTTCATTGAAGCCTGAGTACCCAGCACAGATCTTAGCACCTAAAATAAAAACTAATTCTCTCTTCCTTCTTCCTTTCCTGCACTGTCTTCTCTCTTGAGTCCCAATCTACTCTGATAACCATCCAGAAACTCATCATGTAATATGTTCAAAATGGAACTAAGTTCCTACCTTGCCACCACCCATCTTTTTTCTTCTCCTGAATCACATCTTGGTTTACTAAAGCACAGAAATTTACACATATGCCCCAAGTCAAAACTTTGTCAATGACCCTTAACTCTTCTATGCTCCTCCCTCAACACAAATAATTTGTTTCCATACTCCACTTTGCCTTCTTCAATTGTACAGAGTTTGGCTGATTGGGCTCAACAAGGCTTTTTGGAATCTCTGTTCTTGTGAATTTGCACTTTCACCTTCACTCCCATTGACCTTTAATTTCTTAACTAAGCTACTTAAATGCTTTCCCTATGCTGGGAATCTATTTCCTATAGTGAACCTTCCAACTGCTTTTAGACCTCAAGTCAATTGAGACTTTAATGTCTTCAACATCATATCATTACCTAAAGAATGAATGGAAATAGAGTAACATCACACATAAGGATTTTTGCTCTCTGGGCTCTGTATACATGTTCACCCCCAACTCCCCACTTATACCCCAAGGCACTGCTCCAAAGATAGCCAAGAGTGGCTTTCTTTCAAAATGCCATCGTTCTCCATGCTTTATTACCTTTCTTCCCACTTGCTTTTTTCTTCCTTGCATTCTCCCCCTATCTGTGTGCCTTTCATGAAAAACCTCTATTCTATCCTCAAAACGCTACTCAAACATATTGAAAGATAAATATATGATTCTCTTCTCCTTCCTGTGCTCCTCTCTTACCCCCACTCTCCTAATATAAGGCAATTTTGGTGTCAGAGACTTTTTTCTAACTCTCTTAATGATTCTCACTATATTACATTTGTCTATGTGTTTATAGCATTCAGTAGACCAGGTGCTCCCAGGAGCCAAGGATGGTATCATCTCCATTTTTCATCCCAAGTAGCTCCAACAGTGCCTAACACATAGCAGGCAAATGTTATTTTCAACAAACAGCCAAGTGATAAACATAGTAAATTCATAAAAGAAGAGAATTTATCTATTTAATATTTCTTCTTTTATAAGACGAAACATGCAGCTTAAAGGATAATGAAAGGCTGTAGGTCTTATTGCCAAGATGATCAGGAGATTATAAATATGACCATAAAATGTATTCCTTATGTTGTGGAGAAGATAGACATCAATTAGTAGATAACGACCTTAAAAACAGATGTTCCCAAGAGTTCTTTTGAAGACTTACAGAACTTCTGCAGCAACAAAAAGGTCATCTGCAAAGAACATGAAGAAGGTCTCTGGGGGGCTATGGACAGTACAGTTATTTGGAGAAAATTATAAAAGTGTCCTTTTATTGGAGGGTACTGGTGAGAAAATGGAACACTGGCAATTAGAATGAGAGCAATAAAGAAGTAGGAGTAGGGGGGAGGCACCAGAAAAGGAAAACAAGTTCGGTTATGACATTGGATGAGGTATAAATAAGGGAAATATAAATAACATGTGAGGGCAATTATCATTTTAAGATTTGCTTCCCTACAATTTTTTGAGAGAATGAGAGAAACATTAACAAGGTTTTTAAATGAAATCAGGAATTTTCTGGCATTGACTGTGATTGTTGAAGAGCACACACTGAAATCTTGGTTAGGGTGAAAGAACTTAACTCAGATGTGAACATCAAATATATCTAAGTCCTTTATTCTCACAGGGAACACCAACTTAAAATTGGGAAGGGTGGGCAATGAAGACTGATTTTGATACATTAAACACATCCAGATAGAATTATGAGTAAAATGATGCAACCAGTAGAACTCCTAGTTATTAAAGATGTCATTAAGAGAGAAGTGCTCTGGTCATCTAGATGTAGATCTACATCCCAAAGATCTGCTTAGAATCAGGCTCAACATTACTCTTTATTAGATATTCATTATTTATCCTCATTCTTCTTTGACAAATGTTTTCTTTTGGAGTACAGTTTGAAGGGAGTAGAGTGGTCATCACTGGAGGGGGATGAATGTGGGAGTTGGGGGTAGGTAGGGCAGGGGAGAGTAAGGGGGGAAAATGGGGACAACTGTAATTGAACAGTAATAAAAATGTTTTAAGAAACATTAAAATTATTATTATAAAATGCAAAAAAAAGACAACACACACACACACACACACACATACACAAGACTTACTCCATTATGCCCAGTTTCTGCTGATATGATAAAAAGAATATTGTCTTTTGTTAATTTGATTCTTTCATCCTTTCCCTGATATTCAGTACATTTTGAGATTCTCTTCAGTTCTAAAAATTAAGTGGGAAGAACAATTTGATTAAGCATGACTTTTAAAAGTGGTTAATAACAAGATGTCATTGCTTAAAAATCATTTTAATAATCAGGACATTCCAGTAGGAATGAGTCTTAAGGCAGTATTCCTTCCTGTTACATGTATTACAAGTGGTACTGATTTAGTCAATGATGGGCTGCATATACTAGGGTGGTTTCATAAGATTATAATGAAGATAAAAAATTCCTGTTGGCTAGTGATACATACTATTTGATAATGATAATAAATGACTATGTTACGGGCTTATATATTTACTCTACTTTGCTTTTTTATCATTATTTTACATTGAATTCTTTTTACTTATAAAAAAAGTTTTCTGTAAAACAGTATATTGTGTTAGGTCAGCAGCAGTGTTTACTGAGTCTCTTGATTGCATCATTTTCTCTTGTGATTGATTTAATATCATGTTGTTTTGTACCACAACATGCTATACAGTTGTGTAGCCTAGGGCGATAGGCTGTACCATACACCCTGAGTGTGTAGTAGTCTATACTATTTAGATTTGTGAAAATACACTCTATGATGTTCATACAACAATGAAATCACCTAACAATGCATTTCTCAATATATATCCCTGTTCTTAAAGGGTGCCTGACTGTTTATTTGTTTGAAACTTATGCTAAATGTAAATAAATACATTTAGTAACTTTTTAAGGAATAATTGCTCCTCCTCTGTAAAAGGATACATTTATTTTATAAGAAGTGGTAAAATTTATATTTTGCAAGAAATATACTTTTAAATTAAAAAATATACAAAGAACCACTGTGGCCCATTTAAATACCGGTCTACATTTGTACTATGTTTGAGAAACTGCACCACCAAGATCCAGGACCTCTTCTCCCTTCCATACTCTCACTACACAATGAACAATGACTGCAAACCCAACAATGGCATCTCAATGGTACAAAGAATCACATCAGACTGGGCAGGACTATTTATGTTTAAGAATGATACTGAGTCATAGTAACAAGAACAAATGGCAGAAGATAGGATAGTATATCTTTCAGATTCTCCAGTTATTTCCTTAGAGAGGTTGAAAAAGCTTATTGGTCCCTTCACTAATCAATGGATTAAATAAATTCATGTATGGGGTTTATTTTATATCTTATTTATAGTGAATATTTTACCCACTTTAAAAATGTAGCTCTGAATGCATATAAATAGGATGGGGTACTATTAAACCTATGGAGACATATCCCAAAGCACACACTTTAGTGCCTGCTTTAGAAAATTACCCTAGCCTTGGTTCTGTGACTACGTTAAAGGAATATTCATAGAGAAATTAGTTTAATGTCAGTCTCTGGAAACAATTCTTTTTATTTGTGTTGTTAAAATAATTTTGGTTTATGAAAATTAATTAAAGAATCTAATTGTTCCTATTTGGTACCTGGTTCTTTACTTTACTAAATAAATTTGGCACAATGTAAACTGAAACAAGGCAGAGATTTCTATCATCTACCATACAGAGGACAGGAACTCCAAGTGACCCTCTTGCTACATTTTCAAAAATTGGCATTGTAGAGCTGACAGATTTCAAAGATACCTATAAAAGGAAAACAAAACAACAAAATAAACCACCCAGACATGGAAATTGGCTTTTGGCTCTCAAGTGCTTTTATGAAGCTTAGAATCCACAGGAGGTGATGCAAGTCATCCCAGAGTAGTAGCGCCCAGACGAATGAAGCACAAATCCTCTCAGGAAGTAAGAATCCTCAATATAAGTTTCCAAGTTTTCCACAAATTAAGATAAACCAAACCCATAAGTGATAAGAAAAGTTCATGTGTGAAACTTGACAGAAATAGTCCACAACACCAAGAAATTTAAATGTTCATGGCATTTATCAGAATTATAAGACAGTACATATATTTATTGCACAAAAATGCTTAAAAAATTAAGAATTGTTAAGCTGGAAAACAGAAGTGAAGAAACCATTTAAACTACAGCACAGAGAAAAGAGATGGCAAACATATTTGCCAATCATACATCTGATAAGGGGTTAATTTCCAAAATATATAAAAAACTTACACAACTCAATACCAAGACAAATAATCCAATATAAAAATAGACAAAGGACCTGAATAGACACTTCTCCAAAGAGGACATTCATATGGTCAATAGATATACTAAAAAATGCTAATCATCAGAGACATGCAAATTAAAGCCACAATGAAGTATCACCTCGTACCTCCTAGAATGGCTACTACCAATAAATCAACAAATAGCAAGTGCTGGATGGCAAAGATGTGAAGAAAGGGGAACTCTTGTGCACTGTTGATGGGAATGCAGACTGGTGCAGCCACTGTTGAAAACTTTATGGAACTTTCTCAAAAAGTTAAAAATGAAACTACCTTATGACCCAGTGATTGATAACACTTCTGGGAATATATTTTAAGAGTCCCAAAACACCAGTTCAAAAGAATATATATGCTCCTGTGTTCATAGCAGTGTTATTCATAATAACCAAGTTTTAGAAACAGCCTGTCTGTAGAGGGGAGAAGTCAAGTATCTTGAAGCCATATATTTCATCCAGCTCTTTTTCCCTATAAGTTGTTGGACTTTATCAGCTCTTTGCTAATAAAATTCATTTTTCCAGAAAAAAGAAAAGAAAAGAAAAGAAACAGCCTAAATGCCCATCAGTAGATGAGTGAATAAAAAAATTGTGGTACATTTCACAATGGAATATTATGCAACAATAAAAAAGAATCTCTTACATTTTGCAATAGCATGGACAGACCTGGAGAAAATTATGTGAAGTGAATTAAGCCAGTCCGTGAAAGAAAAGTACCACATAATATCACTTATATGTGAAATATAGTGAACTCAATAAACTAACAAACAAAATAGTAACAGAAACCTAGATACATAAAACAGACTGATGGCTGCTGGAAAGGAGGCAGGGTGTGGGGGATGGGATGAAAGATGGGGAAGGGATTAATCAAAGAACATTTTTATATGACCCATCGACATGGACAACAATATGGGGATTGGCTTGGGGAGGTGAGAGGGTGGAGCTGGGTAAAGATGGGGAAAGGAGAAAAAGCAAGAACAACTGTAATAACATAAACAATAAAAATAAAACTAAAAACAAAATAGAAAATACCTTCCACAATTTACCCCATCTCCCTCCAGGATTGCCTCAGATTTAAAGAGGAAAGCTCCAACCAATGTTAATTTTGGAGTGGAATATAGGGATATACATTCATATCAAAAAATATCCAAGGTGTGAGGATATAATAAGAGGGAAGGGCAAAATGATTTTTGTCTTAATGGAATCCTTGTATAAATATATGTGTTTCCATAGTTTATTTCAGTCAAGACCAAGTAAATGAAAAAGCAAGTTTTGAAAAGATACGTAGAGCATCATTCCATTTGTGTAAATAACAATACATAAAACCAAACTATATTCAGAGGGTGATAGATATAAGAATGTTTAATAACTTATGTTCCAGTTAACAAACATTTGTATAATAAACAAATGCATCCCAAATCATTTAACCTTTCAAAAGATTATGAACACACACATCTCAGATACTTTGCTGGTTTCCCAACTTTTTCACTAGAAAAGTGTTTTATAAGTACCTGGGGCAAAGAAGAGCAGAAATCCTAACCTGCATATTCAACTCAGGATACATAAGGTTAAAATTACAGTATTGTGAGTAATGTCTGTATATGGCCCAATAGGCCTTCTTGGAGAATTAATAAAAAGAAACTAGAGGGAAAGATGGCAGCGGAGTAGGAGGGAGCGGGGTCGGCTTCCTCCTGCCCACTGGTGAGATATCTGGCCGATTTTCTGAGGAGCGGAGCGATCGCCCAGCTGTATTCCAGTGTGTGGGAAGATTGACGACCAAGATTGCACACAGTTGAAAGATCAGACAGTAGAGAGTCTACTTTGGAGAAAAGGGGTCCCTCGGGCCCAGTGGGGAGCTGGAAAGACTGCGGATCCAGCCACAGCAGCTGCCCGGTCTGTTGCAGGAACCTGGGGAGGAAGCTGGATTGGGGTGTGTGAGTAGCCAAAGCAGGTGCGCATGTCTTTTGGGAGAGGCTCGGTCCCCAGCAGGCTGGAGGTTGGTGCGTACGTGGGGACTGATCCACAGAGGCTGGCGATCCCAGCGGGAGGAACAGGAGATTGAACTGAACCGGAAATCCGAGGCCCGGAGCTCCGGGACCAGGCGCACCCAGTGAAGCCAGTCAGGGGCGGATGGGGTTGTGCACGACCGGGCACCCAGGCCGGCAGCTTGCAAGCGCCAAATCTAGAGACAAAAGCGGTCAACGAATACAGGGGCACGGAGCTCATTCCTGGAGGACCTGAGACACAACCTGGCCACTGTGGTCAGAGACCTGCGGTGCAGACTCCCTCCCTGGGAGAAAAACAGAGGAACCCCATCAAGCCCCACTGAGGGGAGACACAGACCTCACAAACTCTGACTCAGTGGGGAGGCCAGGCAGCCCAGAAGGGGTGCTGTGAATTCCTAGCAACTCCGCTGGAGGCAGGAAGACAACTAAGAGTGGAGCTCAGGAAGAAAGAAAAGGAAACCTGATATCTTCCAAGCCTGTCGCAGACAGAAGGACTGGAGGAGCAGACCTGACCGGACACTTTTAAAGCCAGCCAAGAGAAGTCTTTTTTTTTTTTATTTCTTTTCTTTTCTTTTTTTTGTTCTTTTCTTTTCTGTTTGATTCTCTGTTTGTTTCCCCCATCCCTCTTCCTATCTGTCCTTCTATATTTTTGTAATCCCTTCTACCTTCCCTTCATTTAATATTCCTACTTTTCTCTTCTTTTTATCTCTTATTTTTTACTATTTTTTATTTTATGTTATTTTAGTATTATTTTTTCTCTACTATTCTTTTTCCTTTTTTTTTTCCTTTCTTTTTCTTCTTTTTCTCCCTTCCCCTCTTGTCTTTATCCACAGGTGAGGCATTAATACCTGGAATTGTGAAGAGAATAGAGTGGGACCCAGACAAGAGTCAGCCCAAAAAACAGAGACAGTGACACAAAATTAACTTCGCTGCTCCAGAGAACTAGAAAGATAAATTTAATACTCAGAGGCTAGCAAGAAGAATCCCACAAACAATGGGAACACAAAGAAACAATTCCCAAATGAAAGGAAAGGAGGAAGCCACAGAAAGAATGATAAATGAAACAGAGGCAAGCCAACTATCAGAAATTGAGTTCAAAGCATATGTTATCAGAGGCTCAAGAAACTCAAGAAGCCTGATGAACTCACAGAAAACCACCAGAAACTACAGGGAAACTATAATGAACTCACTGCAAATTATGTCAACATGAAAAAGGAAATAGAAACTATTCACAAGGGCCAAGAGGAAATGAAGAATACAATATCTGAACTGAAAAACACAATTCCTTTTGATTCTTTGAATCAAAAGCAGGCTAGATGAGGCAGAGGATCGGATCAGCGAGCTGGAGGACAAGGTGGAAAAAAGCACTCAAAAAGAGCAAGAACAGGAAAAGAGACTCAGAAGGAATGAAGAGGTATTAAGGGAAACACAGGACAACATGAAACATAATAATATTCGTATAATAGAAATACCAGAAGGAGAAGAAGAGCAGCAAGGGATGGAAAACCGGTTCGAAAAAGTAATGATGGAAAACTTCCCTAATCTGAAGAGAGAAAAAGTCACACAAGTCCAAGAAAAACAGAGAGTCCCAATCAAAAGGAACCCAAACAGGCCCACCTCAAGACACATCATCATTAAAATGGCAAAATTCCAAGAAGAAGAGAGAATCTTACAGGCAGCGAGACAGAGACAGGAAGTAACATACAAGGGAGCCCCGATAAGGTTTGCAGCTGACTTCTCAATGGAAACACTCCAAGCCAGAAGGGAATGGCAAGAAATATTTCAAGTAATGAGAACCAGAGGCCTGCAACCAAGACTACTCTACCCAGCAAGACTCTCAATCATATAGATGGCCAAATAAGGAGCTTCCAAGACAAAAGAAGTCTAAAAGAATACAGCTCCACCAAACCAGCTCTGCTAAAGGGACGGATTTAAGGAAAGGAAAGGAAAGAGTGAGAATGTGGAACACAGGTACAAAAAAAAATGGCAATGAATAAGTACCTATCAATAATAACCTTAAACGTAAATGGATTAAATGCTCCAATTAAAAGACATAGAATAGCTGAATGGATAAGAAAACACAACCCACACATATGCTGCCTACAAGAGACCCACCTCAGGACAAAAGACTTACACACACTGAAAGTGAAGGGCTGGAAACAAGTTTTCCAAGCAAACGGACAAGAAAAAAGAGCTGGGGTAGCAATACTCATATCAGACAAAATAGACTTCCAAAAAAGGGCCATCAAGAGAGATCCAGAAGGACACTTTATAATACTCAAGGGAAGAATCCACCAAGAAGACATAAACTTTGTAAATATATATGCACCCAACATAGGAGCACCCAAATACATAAAGAAAATCTTGGAGGACTTCAAGAAGGACATTGATAGCAACACAATTATAGTAGGGGACTTCAACACCCCACTGTCAAAAATGAACAGATCCTCCAAACAAAATATCAGCAAAGACATTGTGGCACTGAACAATGCCCTAGAAGAAATGGACTTAATTGATATATATAGGGCCCTTCACCCAAAGAAGCTAAATATACATTCTTTTCAAATGCACATGGAACATTTTCAAAAACAGACCATATGATAGGGCACAAAACAAGCCTAAACAAATTCAAGAAAATTGAAATCATACCAAGTATTTTCTCTGACCACAAGGGACTGAAATTAGAAACCAACCCCAAGGAAAAAAACCCAAAACACTCAAAATCATGGAGACTGAATAGCATGCTGTTAAACAATGAATGGGTCAAGGACGAGATTAGGGAAGAAATCAAAAAGTTCCTTGAAACAAATGAAAATGAAC